>CAUYRT010096640.1:0-97139 GCA_963574885.1 Lepilemur ruficaudatus
AACATCTCCCTCTATGATTCTTAAGGTTTCCTGCCTTAGGTTTAGGTCTGTTAACCATCTTGAGTGTATTTTTGTGAGAGGTGAGAGGTAGGGATCCAGTTTCATTTTTATGCATGTAGCTATCCAGTTTTCCCAGCACCATTTTTGAAAAGAGATTCTTTTCCCTAATGTATATTTTTGTCTGGTTTATCAAAGATTAGGTTACCATATGCAGATGATTTCATCTCTGGACTCTCAGTCCTGTTCCAAAGATCAATGCTTCTATTCTTGTGTCAATAAAAGACTGATTTGGTTATTATTGCTTTATAGTACAACTTGAAGTCTGGAAGACTGATGCCTCCCAGTTTGTTCTTTTTGCTTAAGATTGCTTTTGCTATATAAGGTCTTTTCTGATTCCATACAAAGTGAAGAATTATTTTTTCTAGGTCTGTAAAGAATGATGATGGTAGTTTGATGGGGATTGCATTTATTCTGTAGATCACTTTAGGTAATATTAACATTTTAACAATATTGATTCTGCCAATCCATGAACAAGGTAGATTTTTCCATCTTTTTCCATCTTCTACAATTTCTTTTTTTAGTGTTTCATAAGTCTCCTTGTATAAGTCTTTCGTATCTTTTGTTAAATTTATTCCTAGATATTTAGTTTTTTGGGGGGCTATCATAAAAGGTATTGCATTTTTGATTTGAGTTTTGGCTTGACTGTTTTTGGCATATATGAATGCCTCTGATTTGCATATATTGATTTTAAAACCTGAGACTTTACCAAATTAATTTGAAGCTTTTTATTAATATTTGTATTATTATTAAGTTCACATGAGAATTTAGTATGGTTTCAAAAAATACCCAAAGTTAAAATATCACCAACACTCTACTTAGACAAAAGTATAATAAAAGTGTGCCAGACACCATACAGGATTGGCCTCTTTTAACCCCACTATAGGCTTGTGAATAAGGATTATTTAAGTTTTATTTTATTTGCCAGGATTATTGTCAAAACAGCAACCATATTGCCCACACTGAGTTAAGTATTCAATCAATGGCTGCTGTTTTTTATGAATTCTGTTTAACAAATATTTACTGTCCTGCACTGAATTTAAGAAGTTATATTTATCATCACCTAAGACTTTAGCTATTCTAATTTTAAAAAAATAGATTCTATAATCAATCACAGGGTGGAAGAGTGACTCATAGTTCTCTAAATCTCAAGTGTTTCCTGGAAGCCTTCTCGAAGGTGTGGCATCCACACGGAAGACCCGGTTTTACCTCCCACCCACAGTCTTTTCAAATGCTCAGGCCGCAGCTACCAGTGCCCATAGTTTATTTCCGTGGAGTCCATGGACGGCACCTGGAACTCCCTGTGTGCCGTCTGTCTCCCATCTAATCACAGCCCCACCATAGCATGCCAGTGTCTTTGCTGGGTGGTTTGACTGGTTGGCCCTGGGATTGCATGACTGCAATCGGGAATGCCATCAGGAAACTTTATAGATGTTAGGGCCACCACGTGTTATTGTAATTTTAAGTTTAAAATTATGTGTGGATTATGTGTAGGAAGATGCATGCATACAACCACACTTCCCAAGTGACTTGGATGGGCCTCTGAAATTTGAAACAATAGTATTCCTAAGCAAGGGTTCAGAGCTTGTTATTAGCATACTCAGTTTGGGATGGGGCAGAATATGTGGGTTCATGGTTATTGTTATAGCCATACTCATTTGACACTGGAAAGCATATGTTAATCATGCTAGGAAAAGAAAGATTCTCCCAGGAAAAGAAAGACTGAGCAGGATCAGTTCAAGAAGGTCATGCGTTTTCTTCATTTGAATAACTCTGACTTGCAGGTAGATCCCTTGACCTCAAGCTCTGGGAGTGTCGGGCCTTGCAGTCATCTCTGCCTCTGCGCAGGCTATGAGGTTTTCATGCCCACACTGTGCTCACAGCCCACCTTGGAAGCTCTCTGCAAAGAATCCAGCTACACCAAGCACCTCACCTTCTGCAGGCCTCTCAGTGAGAGGCAGTGACATATCCTGAGCCGAATCACAGCATTCTGGCCTCTTTAGCAACCTGCCATCATGCACCCTGTAGGGCCCACACATAGCTCCCTTCTGAAAACCTGAGATTCTGTTCCACCAGCTTTGCTCATAGGGAGCAGCTCTCTAAAGTTTTTTCAAGTAAACTTTCAATTCAAGTATAACTCAATTCAGAAAAGCACATGAGCCAAAGGTGCCCAGCTTGACGAATATCACAAACCAGTTGGCCCTTGGTAACCAGCACCCAGATCAGGACCACTGCCACCACCAAATCCCAGGAGTTCCTATCTTCCTCTTGGGAGAGGGTCGCCACTGTCCCAGTGCTAATACCACGGGTCAGTTCTGCCCGTTCTTGAATTTTATACACAGGGAATCATACAGTATATTCTCCTTTGCATTCAGTTCATGTCACTCAGCATTACGTGTTGAAATGTTTCCCGTGCTGTTCTGTGTAGTTGCATTGCTTCTATTCTCATAGCTGTGTAATTTTATGGTAAGACAGTGCCACGTTGCGCTTATCCATCCTGCCATGGTGCATATTTGAACTGCTTCCTTTTCCTTGCAGTTGTGAGTCTGTAAACATTGTCACACAAGTCTCTGGTACACTTTTGTATGCACTTGTGTTGGGTACCTCAGGGTGGCATTGCTGGGTCAGAGGGTGCTGGTAGCTAGCGTAGACTTGGTAGAGAGTACCAAAATGTTTTCCAAAGCATTTATAGCAAACCTCCCCAGAAGTGTTTGAGAGCTTCAGTGGCTCTGCCTCTTTCTCAACTCTTGGTATTGTTTTTCCTTTCAACTATTCAGATGTGTGTGCTTCCTAGAAATTGAATGACTAAAATTCTCCACCTTTTTAAATTCATAAATCTAGCCTGTAATGCCAAGGAGGCAGCATGGGGCCACAGACAGTGTACACAGCATGGAGCCAGGCAAAGAAAGGCCTTAGTGGTACTACTGCCCCTTGGCCAGCTGAGTGCTTCCATATGTTTGAGCCTCAGTTTCTCCTTTTGTGAAACCAGACTAAATCACAGGATTGAGTGAAGATTAAATGACAATGTCTGCAAACAGCAAAGTTTGAGGCAAACTAGATTCAATAATGGTTTGTTCTTTATATCCTACTCCCTTTCTCTTTCTTTTTAAAACACAAATTCATATTTGCTGCAGAAAAGGTTGCTTCCTTAGGGAAAGCATAAGGGTCTGAATTGCCATGGGCCACAGTTAGCCAAGGACAACAAGGTGACATGTAGCCTCTTCTGCATTGTCCTCCTCCTAGATAACGTGAATTTTCATAGTTTTCCCATTTATAAAATCATGGAGAGTGACACTTAAAAGAGAGCTGGGAAACCATCCAGCCCAACAGGTCACATAACTGAAACTGTAGCTGAGTCTCCACGAAGCTGAATGACTCCACCAAGACCTTGCAGGTGGCTTGTGGCCCAGGTGCAGCTAGACCTCGGACCCAAGTGCTGTTTCTAGCACTCTTGCCACAGTATTTGGTGCCTCTAATAATTAAGTCATAAATCTATTTTTAAGCAATAATGAAAATCAAAATCACTTCTGATACATGCAGTTACTTTAAAATAACAAGAAAATTTACAAATTGTTCATAATCCTAAAAGATTGCTGTACATGTCTTCTACATCAATGACTTAACTTCTCAGCAAACTTGAAGGGAAATTCATTCTTTTAATTTCTATGGTTTATAAAGTGGGATAAGGCTGTGGTTAAAAGCTGTCTTGCCACCCTTTTAGATCAGTAAATGTGTGTTGAAGGAAGGAGTGACCATGAGAAATGACAGTGCCCAGTGAAAGGTGGCTGGCAGGGAGGGGCTCTTCTCTGCAAGGCCCCCCCCCCTTGTGACTCGCGAGTTCAGAGAACTGTTTGTTGGTAAAGCTGGACAGGACAATGCCGCTTGTCAAAGTGGAATGACTCTGGCCGTGGCTGCTGCCACCAGGGGGACATTTAACACTAGCAAAGCAGTGGCAGCCCTGGAGGAAACTGCTCTGAATGGTGGCAGACTCCTCCAGGGGACACAGCCCTTCCCTAGTACCACGAGCCGCCCTGCAGACGCCCTCAACCGAGCCTCAGGCAAGTCCGCCCCTCCTGAGCGTCGGCATTCCTGTGTTTTGTGCGGTAGTAATTGTGAGTGCCTAGTCAGAGCTGCAGGAAATCACTGGGAAAGTGTATATGTGAGGCTTCAGAAGTTTCAAAAGCCTTGATTTCATGGACCAAAAAATCAAGAACTTACTGTAATTGGAACCTCAACGCCGATGCCAGGGAGACAGGATAGCTTGGAACAAGCACCTGTGCAGAGCTGGGCTCCTGGGAAAGCAGACGGAGGAGGAGACTCTGCATCCGAGAGCACACTGACACCACCTCGGCGTGTCTGTGACCTGTGCAGTGACAGACTGTTAGAATTGCATTGTCGTTACACTTTTAGATTTTTGGTGATTTTTAAAGTTCCCAGCACAAGTTAATTTTTAATTAATGAGTCCTATATTTGTCTGCATAAAATGCTTAAAAGGAAATTGCCCCTTCAGGTTGTAAGCAGGGTGGGCTCAGTGGGTGACTGGAGCTGCCATCCTGGAGAGCAGGTGGGTGAAGCAGGTAGGCCAGCCTCCGAGTGTGCTCTGCCTTGGCTGCTGTCCCGGTGTGTCACCTCAGGATTAGCCATTCAGCAAGCGTGCATTGAGCTCCCACCAGGCGTCAGGTGGGCAACTCGCACTGGACTGGCTTGCGGCAGGTGGAAGAAACCATTCCTGCCCTCCAGAAGTGCCACGTTCACTGCATGCGACAAGCCAGTCAGTGGTTCGGAGGCCTAGGAGAAGGCTCCAGGCACAGAGGCCGAACCGTGACCTTTCTCAGTTTTCTCAGTTTTTCTGGCGGTGCAGACCACAGGCCCATCAGCACCAAATGCTTTCCAAAATGTTCCTCGTCAATGTTCTCTCAGTGGCAAACCAGTGGGAAAATCCATTCTTTCACTTCAAATATTCCAACTAGAAAGCTAGAGTTTAACTTTAAAAATAAATTTTAAAGGCATTTTTGTTAACACATCCTACCTTTCCCCAAAAGTCAAGGAGAAAAGAATAGGGGTGACCAGGGGCGAGGGGTGCTCCCGCCTCCTACTCATGTCATAATTAAAACGTTGTTATATCTGTCATGGCAGGAAAAGAAAGGTATCATTATTGAGACCTTATTTTGTATGTCTAATCTGATAAGACTATGAATGCTGTAAAATTCATTTTTAATTAATGATGACGGGCTTTTGAAAGGGCTCTCTACTCATGTATTGAGCACTTTTTTCTCCATGCACAGTATCCGTCACGACCTATGAATCCTCTTCACACGCGACATGAGTGGGAGAGACGAGTCTCAGAAGCGGAGGTCGGACTCTCCTGGTCTAGGACAGCAGGCTGCGTGCCTGGCACCAGCACGGCCCGTGGGTGGTTTCAGAAATACACAGACAGGAATGTTGGCTCTGAGGCTGCACATCTCCAGCAGCTATTTACCATTTGGAAACTGGGCTTTTCATGTCATTGGAGGTGGTGTTCTCACAGCAATGCTGTGAGAAGGGAATGTCACTGTGTACCTTATTTTCCTGTTTCATGTCTGAATTTGTTTGGGGTGCATCTCTGTTCCAACCACTTCACCAAAACTCAGCTAGGAAAGGCTCAGAAAGAATTATCACAATGATCTCTGTAAATAAATCTATGGAGTGCCTTTCACTCTTCCCCGGCTCGGCGCTTGTGTGGCATTCACAGTGTGGTCGTCTGCGTTTGACCCAGCCTGGCCTGGCTCTCCTCGCTCCTTGAGCTGTCCTTATCGGTGTCTGGAAAGGCCTCTCCTGTCGAGATGGGCGAGCGCTCTGAATCGGTACCGCCTCTCAAACGCCTTGCTCATCACCTTCACCTGGAGTGTGTTGGCGACACAGAAGCTCTGGGCCTCTCAGAATCTCGGAAACTGCATTTTAACAAAACCCTGGGTAATTCGTGTGTCCGTCAGTGTTTGAGAAGCACTGGACCAGTGACTGCTGAGGTCAGGGTTCCAACTGGACGGCCAGGTACAAGTGGTGAATCTTGCTGTTTCTCGCAAGCTGAAATGGACCCACTGGGGCCAAAACAGGCTATTCGTTCTCACCTTTTCTGTCGCATTGCCATGTCTCTCTGTGAGTTCAGGTGCCACCCTCCCTGGCAGGAGGACCGCAGACAGGATGACCCCCAGCGATCTCCGGTAGCACCCTACAAAGCCTGTTCTCTGAGACTCAGAGGAAGCCACCCATCCTCGTGGTTCCTGCTCACCTGTCTGCATGTGGACAGCCAAAGAGGGCTTATTTGTGACCAGTCCCTGCTTCCTGGTGTTCTGTATGAGCAGCGCAACTTACTACATGGATGTTGAGCAACTTTATTAGAGACAAAAGAAGTACTTTCTTAGTTTGACAATCACTCCATCCTTTCATTTGAAAGTTATTCACACTGACATTGTAGAGAAAAGAATGTACAACAATGGGGAACATCTGTGCAGGGAAGACCCATCCGCAATGGCATCCCCACCTTTTCCTTTAAATGGGCCAGTGGGTGGTGGCATGAGAACTGGTTGCCTGCAGTCTTTTAGGTCCTCCTTCCTTCCTAAACTGTGGGCTCCACGAGGACAGAGACCAGTCGCACCTCCTGCAGCAAGCACAGGGCCTGGCACATATCCAGGGATCAAAATACATTCGATGAATGATGAGCTGATTAGTTCTCCTTGGAACGTTGTTGACATGGCTTAAAATGCTTATTTGGAGTGGAAGTTGTTTGGCAGGCTGCATATTATTATTATATTTTCCATTGGTTACAGTGCCTACAGACTTAAAAGGCATTAATATTGCCTGTAAGAAAGAAACATTGATGGAGGTGAGTCAAAAGGCATTATGGTTAGGAACTTGCCAGGTATCATTTTTGGGAGATTAGATAACTCTGTTTTGTGGTAGAGTGAATTGCCTGTTTGTTGCAAGTTAGGACTTTGCTGGACTGGTTTACAGGGCCAAGGGGAAGAGATAAGGAGATCTCCTAGTGAGAGGTCATCTGTTTTGAAAGCCTGGAAGATTCCATGAGCGAAATCCAAGTGTTACAACACAGAGAAATGTCTCAGACTGTGCAGGGTAATGAAGTCTCCAATTTAACATGCAAACAAAAACTCTTCACAATGTCCTCTTTGGAAAGCCCATGCAATCCAAATCTCTGAGTGCTTAGATGTTTATGGCCGTGAGTAGATTTGGGGAAAAAACCTTTGATTCCAAGGAGAAAGTAAATGCTTTTCAGCAGACTTTGGGGAAAGACTGCTGCTTCTCTTGATGCCTCTACTGGTTCAGAACTCACTTCAGCGGAGGAGGAGCAAAAGGGGCACTCCTGCTCCTCGGGCAGGTGTAATATGTCATTTCAATGGCATCATGTGACAGCTCAGCCATTACAAGAATGTCTTATGCATTTTCCCATTTTCCTTGATGGGAGGAGTGAGAAGGTCCTGCCTTCAGGAGATGTCTTTTGTCCCTGCGGCCGGCAACTGGACAGTGCGTTCGGCTGCCCTGCCGTCCTCTCAGTCCTCTGCCCAGCCACCCACATGGTTACTTTCCTCCTCCCCTCTGGAGCTTCTCGTTCAGAGAATTACCGTTAAAAACAGACCAGAAATACAATACTCTGCAGCATAAGGGTGGTTTTGTCTTTTGATTTGGATTGCTGAGCCTTCCTGGGTAAATCCCCTCACCAGAATAGAACAGCATTTAGGGGATGCAACCAAGATGGTGCTGTAATTAATTCAGTTGTTTAGGAATGTATTTGCCGTCTTTGCGTGGTGGTGGCCTTGACTGAGATGTGTGATGGTGGCCTTGACTGAGAATGGGGCATCGTCTGGAGCTGTTCCGTGCAGTGGCTCCCTCCCGCCCAGTGCAGGCCACTGGAGTTTTTAATCCATATTAGGGATTTTTACTCATTCTTTACTATCCAAAAAAGATTTGGAGGGGGAGCTGGGCCCACTTTCTGGGCTCACTTGTCATTCCTTCAATGACAACAGCTTACTTAGGTGTCTGTGCAGCAGGGAGACCCGCTAGAGGAGTTCACTGTCTGCGACACTGAGACCTTAGAGTACCCGGAAGGCTGCAGCCCTGATGTCTTCAAAGCCGTGTCTCTCTCACCCACTGCCAATTCCACTGTCACAGCCTTGCTCCTGGAGCACAGCAGTCCCCAGTTGTCCTTGGCCTTCAGTAACATGACGTTTCATCTTGTCCAACTCCTCACTCCCTGCTCACCGCCCAGCCCTGTGGAGACCAGGGCAGGGCAGCCTGTGTCCGCACAGAGCCATGGAAGGACTGAGGAGCCGCACAGCCGCGCCATCTGTGCAGAATTAACGTGCAGCCCCCTGCCCTGGCTCTGGAGGCCCTCAAGGCAGCCATCAGTGTGTACCCTCCCTTCCTGCCAGCACTGGCTGCCCCCGCCCCACAGGAGCCATTCCAGCTCGCTCCGAGGATGTGCGGCATCACTGTGTCTTCCTGCCGCCTCCCACCTCTGTGCCCTCTCATGCTCTATTCCCTTTGCCCTCTCTCCCTTTTTCTCCTCTGCTCATCTCCAGGTCATTCTTCACAGCAAAGTTCAAGCACCAATCCTTTGGGAAGCCTTGCTCAGTTATCCATCTGATTTAGGGCCCCTCTGTCCTCTCTTGGTTGAAAAGTAGCAGTTTGAGCAGCTGCTCCAATTACCTTTCCAGCATGTCACATGAGCATGACGGCCACAGCTTCTGTCTCATGGCAGAGTGCAGCGGATCCACTTTTCTGTCTCTGCCATTCGCCTGAGTTCCTTCGGTGCAGGGGCCAGTGCACAGTGTCTTGCATTCAGTAAGTGGCTGATCAGTAGATGAACTGATTAATCGAGGAGTGGTTAACCTTAGAGTTAACCACTCCCAAGATCTCCTCTAGAGATCTTGGACTCTAAGGTTGCACTGAGAATGGGGCATCGTCTGGAGCTGTGCAACTCCAGAGTGCAACCTTAGAGTCCAAGATCACAGTCAAATAATTCATGTGATGGATTATTTAAGAAGGATCACCAGACTAATCCGTGGTCAGCAAAAATCAACAAGACCAGGTCATGAATTACTGTTTGGTCTATGGGCTTGCAGAAGATTTGAGAATGATCTACACAGTTCCCTCCATTTTATCAGGCTGTGTCTTAAATGTCACGTCTGGGGAAAAAATGTGATATGTGGTTATCAACCCTTCCTGATATGACCTGGTAAGTTTCAGATTAATTCATGGAATGGTGGCAACATTGTGACCAAAGCCAAGAGATAAAAAAGTCATTCTCTAAGACATAAGTATCTGCTTAACCACTCAAGATATTAATTCTCAAAATTTACTTACAGTAATTGACACAATCATTCCTTTTACAAATAAACATAAAGACAACTTAACTAAAGGTACTTCATATCTCTGCTCCATATCGCATGTCCTGGAAAGGATGTATTCTTCCCCTAAGCTTTTGGTCCTTATACTTATTTTTGGTGTAGAGTCTGTAGGAAAATGCATCCCTTCATACCTGAAGTGCCCCTTTTACAAAGTGCCTTTGCAGTCTACTTGTGCACACAGGCAATTGTGGGCAGCAGCGTGGGGGCTCCACCTCCCGTGTCACATGCTTCATTTCATGGGGTGCTGCAAGGGGAGGCTTGCAGCTACAGTAGCTCACTAATATGAATGTCAGTGCAAGCCCCAGTGGCAGTTTTGAGGGGAAAGCCTGGAAGAGAAGCCCCGAGAGGGATGGGAAGCAGGGAGAGGTACTGAAAGGCCAGGGTGGCAGGGGTTTCCCACCTGGACCATGGAATGGAGGTTCTGCCTGTGTGTGTTCACCTGTGTATGTGTGGGTGCATGTGTGTATGTGGAAGCCTCTGGAGTCTAGTTGAGGAGAGTACATAAGAAATGGGGATATTAACGAGAAAGCTATTGCTTAAATTACAGGGGAAAACTTTGCTCTAGATTGGTCATGGTTTTAAAATGTTCAGACTTGCTGATATTTTTCCCTTGTGCTATTGGCACAAAATGTCCCTGTGACATTCCATACTACTTCAATCAAATCCAAAAGCTTTGTTTCGGCATGTTTTATTGATATCAATATATTTCAAATCTCTACCAGGTTTTTGTGGAGGTAGATTAGCCATGAAATTGACCGAGTCATTCAGAGCAGAGGCCGAATACTACACGAGCACAGGCTGAGGCTCTGGAGACTCTTAGCTCAGCTCATAAGCTGTCAGGTTTCAGCTGTAAGATCACGGTGGTGTTCACGATAGTCTTTGATTGCAGCCTACAGCTGGAAAGCTATAGAGGGCCCTGTGCTGTTGCCGTGAATCTCAGGATTTGTATGAAATCTGTGTTATCATTGACATGCAAGGTTAGGTGGGGCATAACTGACTCCAAGACAAATCCCTTGGGACATTGCAAGGGCTGATTCCCTCCAAGATGAGAACAGTCGGGACCTATAACCTTCAGGTTGCCCACTGGGTGCTCTGATTTCATCTGAAAAGGGGGCCAAAGGGGGCCAAACAGTAAGGCCGGCAGCCCCTGTCCCAGCCTGAACTCAATGTCTGTAAATAAAGGCCTCTAATGTTCCCAGCTGCCATGACTAGCTTGCACATTCCAGTTTCTCACTAGAAATGTCAATGGCTGCTGGACACCACTTTGATTTATCTGTTAACACCTGCCAGGGTGTCCACTGTGTCCCTCTACCCTTCTGTCTCCCTAGTGCACTGCTCCGCAGAGCTCGGTGCCAAAGTGCAGATGTGGGTGCAGCAAGTCTGGGATGGGGCCCCGGGCTCCCCATTTCCAACAAGCTCCCAGGTGCAACACCCCTGCAGCTGGTCTGCAGACAACACTCCGCATGGCAAGACCTCAGGCTCTGCAGCCGCCTCCTCACGGTCTGGCCGTACTCCCAGGAGGCCTTCTAGGCTCTCTACACATGGCAGCAAGGTTTTTTGTTGTTGTTTTGGTTTTTGATTTTTGTGGGGTTTTTTTAAGTTGGGAGAAGGAGATTATTTAATTCTACGTGGGTGTAACATGGCATAGAGAAAAATCCTTCTTAGTCATAAATCAAGTATGCACCATTGAAACCATGTTTTTTAGAAGAAATAGCATCTATGTTCATAAGAAAAAATCATAGTGTTTGAAAATTAGAAGCTATTGTGCCTAGCTCCATCCATCCAATTATAGGGGAAGAGTCACCTGTCACCAGGGTACTTCCAGAAGCCAAGTTCATTACCAGTAGCACTGGGGGCTCCAGCTTTAGGGCGCTGGTTCTTCCCACAAAGACAACACATACCTGCGGGTGACATTTACTTGCAAGAGCTCTGCCTTACAGCTTGTGCTTCTAAATAAATTATGTAATTAGACTTTTTGTTTTGAGAAAATAATAGCTTCCAACAAGAAATAATACAGAGAAACCCCATGTTCCCCTTGCCCAGATGTCCCCCATGGAGACATGTTGCAACATTGTGACCAGGATATGGCACTGACCCAGGCAAAGTCCAGAACATTCCCTTCGCCACAGGGGCCCTCGTGGTGCCCTTGGAGACATGCCCACTTCTGCATGCCATGTAGATCCTCCTCCAAAAAGCAGCAGGTATTTTAAAAACAAAAATCCAAGCAGGTTTCTTCTTGTTTGAAATCTGTCAGTGGCTTCTCATTGCCTTTAAGATGAAATTTCAAATCCCTAACAAGCCCTTCAGCAGAGCCTCTGCCTCCCTCTTCCCCTTGGCCTCTCGGCGTCGCCTCTGGTAGATGGCACAGCCAGGCAGCCATCCACAGCCGCGGGCGAACGCATGGGCCATGGACCCCATGTTCACAGTCACAGGTGGCCAGGCTCCACCTGTCCTTAAAACCTCAGCCGAACAGCCACTTCCTCAAGGAAACCCACCTGCCCTCTCAGCCGAGATCGGGTTTCCGCACCCTGAGCACATCCCCACGGCATGGTGCTGGCGGCAATGCAGGGCAGGCTCGCAGGATGGTTCCGTGAATGTGTCTCCCACAAACCGTGAGCTTTGTGAGGGCAGGAGCAGCACTGGTCCCAGCTGGGAGGGCTCCTGTCGCTTGCATGTGCTCACCCTAAAATGGCAGTGACGGCGGCACCACTTACACGAACCAGACGCTCTCCTAGGTGTTTTACAAGCGTGAACAATTTAATCCCTACAACAGCTCCACGAGGGCGGTACTCTCTTTGTCTCCAAGTGGATGACATAACAGATGAGGAGAGTGAAGCTGAGTGAGGAGACACCATCTGCCCATGGGGCACCACTCGTGTCGGCAGAGCTGGGTCCGGTGTGGGCATGTGGAGCTGGGATCCACCTGTGTAAGCACAGTGGCCCACCCTGTCCACCCCCCGGTGCCCGCCAGTAGGGCAGAGAGAAGTGTTCCTGAGGTGCTGTCACAGCTCTCAGAGAAGTCACACGTGTACAGAAAGATTACAAGGAGCTCTAATTCTAGTGGAATTGAATCTCAATAGTTTCCTTATTTGGTTGATTTTTTAATAGCTTAAGTATCCGGTTAGACATGAGTTAGAAAATTGAGATTATTTGCAAGTGCAAACTACAAAGCATTTTACAAATGTTATTTTGTTTGTAAGGGGGTGAGTGAGACATTTGTTATACAAAACGTAGTGTGGGTTTTGAGGGATAAGATTTACTTAGGATCATACTATGAAATAGCCACAAACATTCAGCAAAACCAAAACACTCCCCTGCAACCTCAAATCAACACTAAACAATAAGTGAACAGACCTTAGGGAGGAAAAAGTGCAAGTGTGTTTTCTAATGGTGAAACCATTCCCAGTGAAAATTAATTTATTGCCGAGTTAATTAGAGCCCCTCTTCCCTGGGCACGTGGATACATCATCCCAATGGTGATGTGATATTTTTGGTTTTGTATTTCTTTTGCAAATGGAGCTAGCATTCCACGAGTGGCCGGTTCTGCTGCCCAACCTTTGGACTGTTTCCAAGCATAAAATTACAATTCCAGATAATCCTGTCACAAAGATCTGCATGTCATTAGGAGAGAGAGGAAGCCTGGAGATGACCCAGTCTAACCCCCTCAACCAAACAGCCCCGGCTTTCTCAGTTGCTTCACAAATGATCTAAATGTTTTAGTAATCCTAAAAATTGATGTGCTTTTTCCATGAAAGGAAGTGTTACCACATTTTCCAAGTGGGAGGCATCTATATACTTACTCCTTCTTCCTCTGATCCCCGCCCTCACCCCGCGCCTCCCACGCAACATCTGCAGTTCTTAAACTAAAAGCACAAATTATTGTAGAAGTTAATTGAGCTTACAAAGGAATGCTTGTGTCGAAAATTTTCTCAGCTTCGGGGAGAAAAATCTGCTTGGAAAGGCTGTTCGGCAACACAGAGATTGGTTCCGTAGGAGGCACTCGTAGGCCCTTAGGAGTAACCCCTTCTGCCACAGCGCCAGAGTAAACAACTCACGGATGAGTTCAGTCGAGACGTAGAGTACACACTTAAGTTTTTTGCTTCTCTGATTGCTGCCCTCAGTAACAGGCAGTCCGCTTAAAAAGAAAAACAGAAGCTTGCTTTAGATTACAGACTGCAGACTTACTAAAATATGTCCATTTCACCAGGCCTCAGCCTCGCAGGCACTTAAAAGGCCACTGGAAACCACCGCAAGCAGCAGCGGCGTTGCAGGAACACGCAGAGCCCCAGGTGCCTGTAATGACTTTATCTCCATCAACATGTTCTGTCAGATTGAATGGGACAGCCAGAGAAGCCAGGGTTGGCACAAGAACAAATGAAAAGGTTTCCCATCTCCTGGTGTGAATTGCTCAGCCTGGATTTGGTGCTTAGACGTGGGGTGAGCAGCTTTCACTCCTGGTAGTTTTCTGGACCCAGCAACTTGGCTAGAGCCCTGTTCTCCACTCCTCCCCTCACTCAGTCACCAGGAGTCTCGGAGACTCACCCTCTCGAGCAACTGGGTGAGGCTTCTTCCACTGTAGGGTTCCTGGTGAATGCCATGTAACTCTGCTTAACAGGACCTGCCTTCTGAAAGCTACTTCTGATGATCAAAAGCAGCTCATATGTCTCCTTGCATATAGTCTGTAATTGTCCCCAATCGGAGAAAAATTCACGTAGTTATTACTGACAGATAAGGAAATCCACTCAAATGTTCTTTGGCCTAGAATTATTGACATGGGGAGCAGCTTCACCTAGTCCTTGCACCTAAATAGAAAAGCTATTTAACAAAGTTTAACAAAGAAGAAAATTACAAAATGCTTTCCATAAACGAAATGAAACATAAGAGAAAAGTTGAAGGTAGAAATTTTTTTAAGAAAATGAAATATGCTTTGTGACTCACCTGTGTGTGTTATTTGTATGTATTCTCTTGCATAATAATTAATAATGAAGCAAAGGATGGCCATGTCGTGTTTTCTTGTCTGTTATTCTAATTTCTTGTCTGTTATTTCCATGTTTTTGGAAAACATTACTCTGGTTAAATCTCAAATACTTTCAATCAGAAAATGAGTTTTCAACAGTAGAATTCTGTATCTGCATTCAACAGCAAATCTAATTCTATTAACATTAAACTAATAGGATGTGACCTAGGAGAGACCCAAGCAACGAAAAATACTTCCTCATCCAAGCTGGAGAGGAATTTACCATGATCCCTACACTTAACAGATGAAATAGAGATTCCGTTTTCATTGCTCAACTTTCATTATTAAACTTTACGAAAAGGGAATGGAGCCTGTTGACTTGAAAACTTATGTATGATGTTAATGCAGATATTCTAGTAATTCAGCAATATTTGCTCTTCCTTTATTGCGTGCTGAATTTCTTGAAATTATTAATAAACTAAAGAAAACAAAGTGTTTACTGTTCTCTGATGATATATTATCTCTTTAAAGAGACAAAATGTGCAGTGAAACAGCAGAATGCTTTCACCAGTCAAGCATGAGCAAAGCTTACACGTAAGAGACAGCCACAGGGGCGAAGGAAGCCAGGGACCGGATCTGGATGGGGCAGCCTTTGCAGAGGATGTCCTTGTGCAGGAGGCCACACACACGGAATTCCCAGGAGAACTGCAGAAGAATGGAATCTGCAGGAAAGCTCTGGGGTGAACAGAGAAGTGAGGAGCGATCATTACCTGGAAATACCTTCAGGGCCATAAGGTAGAAGAGAAACAAGTTGTGTCTCTGTTAAGCCAGAGGAAATTACCAGGTGACTCGTCTCAGATCAGTGTAAGGGACAATTATGTGACAAAGTTGTCAATACAAGAGTGGACTGCTTCACACTCTTAGCAAGATTGCAACTCCTGGTGACACAAGTGTCCCGGTGCAAGTGGGGTAGGGGTCACTATCCAAGGCTAACGTGATGCCCCCCACATAGTACACTCAAGTGACAATCCCCAGCCCCTGCATTTCCCTTTCGGTTTTTAGGACTTTGTATCTTATTTCAGTTCCTCTATTTAGCTGATGATGGAAATAGGAAAAGCTTAGCCCTGAGAAAATCCTTTCAGAGTTTGGCCTTGCTTGGGGGGGATCAATCACTTCAACCAGGTTCAGCTTCTCGAAAGTATAGGATAAAAGAGATCCTAATCATATACTTTCTGACCTCTTCTTAGACCTTCCTCTAAAACACAGGCCAGCACAGCACAGCCCATGGGTCCAATCCAGCCTGCCACCTACTTTTGCAAACAAAATTTTATTGGAGCTTGACCATGCACGTTCATTTGCTTATTGTCTGCGGCTGTTTTCATACTATACCAGCAGATCTGAGTAGTTGGGACAGAGACAATATGATCCTCAAATCCGAAAACATTTGCTCTCTGGCTGTTCCAGGAAGAGTGTGCTGACCACGGCTCTGGAACACCACGAGGGACACCTCAGACTCTCCTCTAGACGTAGACCTGTGGCCAACAAAGCCAGCGCTGGTGCACATTCCGCACTCATGGATTTTTTTCAGGCAGGGAGGTCATCTAGTGTCAAATGGTCATGTGCCAGAACTACTACTTTTAGTTGATAGCTTTCCTCGTGGAGGGGCTCATATGTTCCAGAAACAGTGGTACTGCCCTATTGCAAGAGTTTCCTGAGCCAAAATTAAGATTCTTCTGTGGCAGAAACTTAGTTTGGGCTTCTCTTGAGTTAACTTGGTAGTTGTTAGTGACTTTTGAGTCAGTTTTCCTAAGTCAATGAACCCAGGAGATGAAGCAGTGACCAGGAAAGGGAAGGCGCTGTCCTCTTCATACTGCTGCATCCGCTTGCCCACTTTCAAATGAAACTTAAAGGGAATATTTAAATGAAGTGGGAGTAAGTGAAAAGATTGTTCATTTAAAAATAATAAATAAAAACACGTGCACCACTGCACACAGCTCCAATTCTGCTAAAAAACCACCACTGGGGTCAGGCGAGGCCCTTTTCTCAATGAAAAATAACAGCAGTGGAAAACGTCCTGAGCAGCAAGTGGGGGGTCCTTTGGTGGGAATGCTCCGCAAAGGCACACGGGGGTGTGGCTGCCTCAGCTCTGAGTGCCCAGCATAGGCGCCCAGGTCAGCTGTGGTCCAGATGCCTTCCTTTCAAGCCGTGGGCTGGTCCCTGTGACCCTGGCGGCCGGTTAGCTGTGTCAGCATCAGCTGTTCCACCTCCTGCGGGATTCCAGGCGCCTGGCCAGGCCACACAGCCCAGCGTGAGTGGGAGGACGCAGGGCCAGTTTCCGAGAGAGCTTGAGGCAGGGAAGCGGTTCCTTCTGCTGGGACACCATCCAGATTTCACTCACATTTGGATCTTAGTGACAGTTACTAAAGCTTTACCAAGTGTGCCTGGTGCCTGGTGCCTTGACCGGGGACTCTCCCCTATCACTAAGTCTTCCCAGGCGCCAAAGGCACATTAGTCCCTGTTTTATAAGTAAAGAAAAAAACCTCAAAGTGACTAAGAGGTTGCCTCGGTAGTGATGGAACCAGGCTTCCAATTCAGACCTTGTGACCCAGGTCACTGACGTGCCAATAATATGTTATTGGTTATTGTTGTCAGCAAACAGGTCAGGGATTAGCTCGCCACTTATTTATTGATTTTTCACTTTTCAAACACTTCATGACATAAACATAAGCAGTGGTTCAGTAGTTCTGCTGATGACTTGCCTTGTTTCTGTAACGTGAACATAAAGCAAGCATAGAGGCTGTGCTTTGGTGAAATTGAGCCAGTAATTTTGGGGGGAAAATTATTTTTCTCCTTTACCACTTCCCATTTGTTCCCAGGTAAAAAGGATGAGATGACTGTCACAATTCCAACCTGAGGCCGCATGGTGGGAGCTCAGACGTGAAAGTGGCGTGGAAATCCTGACTTGCACCCCCTCATTCCCCGCCCAGCCTTCCCTAGTACCCAGAGTCATTGCGCTTCCTCCTGCCTCCCAGCATCTGACTGCATCGTTGTCCTGTTCCTATAGGATCTGAGAGTTCCTTGTCTGGCCCTCAGGGTGGCCCATGGAAGGTCCTAGGACCTCCTGCCAGTTCGTGCACCATCCTCCAGGCTTTGCTGGGGCCCTGCGAGAGCAGCACTCAGGAGTGTCCCCATGCACGGGCTTTCGGGATAGTCACTGTCACGGTGGCCAAGCAGCTAGACCTGGCCTTCCTGCAGCCAAGTGCTGCTGAGGTCACAGTCTGGGGGTCGGGGGGGTGTGCATCTTTGTTCTCAGAAGAAAGCACAGTTGTATCAGCCTTCTACTGGTGTCTTGGCCATTGTTCTTTTGTTTAAATTTTTAGTTGTCATTTGCTTTTCACTTTCTTTTTCTTCAGGGTGGGGGGGGTGTTACTTGTGTGTGTGTTTTTTTCCTAATGTTTATGGGTAAACCCATATAAATGTGGGTTTATTTGTATATTTATAGAGATATATTATATATTTGTATATTTACAGAGATATCCTTAAAACACAATTGTGCATTAGAGACTGGTTATTTTATTTTATTTTATTTTATTTTTGAGACAAGAGTCTTACTCTGTTGCCCTGGCTAGAGTGCCGTGCCGTCAGCCTAGCTCACAGCAACCTCAAACTCTTGGGCTCAAGCCATCCTCCTGCCTCAGCCTCCCAAGTAGCTGGGACTACAGGCACACACCACCATGCCCAGCTAATTTTTTCTATTTTTGGTAGAGACGGGGTCTCACTCTTCTTGGTCAGGCTGGTCTCGAACTCCTGAGCTCAAACGATCCGCCCGACTTGGGCTCCCAGAGTGCTAGGATTACAGGCGTTAGCCACGTGCCTGGCCAAGACTGATTATTGTGGTTAAAAATAGAAGAAAACATTTCAAAGAACATTCAAACCATCTTGGGGTAGGAGTGGACATGCACTGCCACTAGAACCCAAACAGAGTCTCTCTGCAAAGAAACACTTGTAAAAAAAGGAAGAAGGAATTTCCAATTCTATTTTTAGATAGGAAATATTTTATTTCCTTGCAAATTACAAATGTTTTTCAGGATTTTTGTTCATAAGAAAAATGGAAGAAGTGTGATTCTTATAGATAACTATAAATAAAGCAGAAAGGATAACTTGTGTCCCCAGATTATAATTCGGGAAACGACCCAGAGGAGAGGAATACAGGAAAAATGGGGGAAAAAAAGAGAAATGAGGGAAACTTCATTTTTTTTAGTAAGGTATATTGTGGGACTATTTATGTATGGTGAAATCACCAAGCCCAACACTTGGCACTTACACGGAACTTACTCTTTTAATCTCAGTGTGAAGTATTATGTTTTCATTTGTTCGTTAATAAGGAGTTTTGGTATTTCCTTCCCAGATCGCGCACGCTTGGTTGAGTTCTCTTCTGACTGGTGTTCATCTGGGACATCTCCATGTTGTATGGCTTTGGGATGTCTTAAGGTTATTCCATTTGTGAAGTTATCTCCCCAAAGGACTAATATATCCGTTAAGGGCAGTGAATGTTAATACTTCTGATTCATCCTTGGCACCTGCTTTTGTGCTATTTTATTAAATACGTTGCAGTTGAATGAAGGAACACCACAAACAGCCTCCAGAGGCGTGGGCACGCCTCAGAGCAGCGTGGGAGGGACCTGAGTGCCAGGCAGGCCCCATCTGCCCACCTCGCCACGCTGCTCGGCCAAGCGCGGCGCCCACGGAACTCCGGAGAGAACTCCGGCTAGTCAGGCCCTGCCCCGCGGGGAGCAGTCGTGGGGCTCGGTCCCAGGGAGTGAGTCCGGAGGCCAGCGGGTGTCGGAGGAGGCGTGGGCAGGCCTGTGCCTGCTCCGCTTTTCAGCCCGGGAGCATGGGGCACGGGGGTGTGGGAGTGCGAGAGGAGGGGCCCGGGGCGTGGGAGCGCGGGGAGCGCTGGGGGCCCGAGGCGTGGGAGCCTGGGGAGCGCGGGGGACCCGGGGCGTGGGAGCGTGGGGGCCCGGGCGCGGGTGGGGGCGCGGGGGTTGTGGGGGTCCGGGGAGTGGGAGCGCGGGGAGCGTGGGGGACCCGGGGGCGTGGGAGCGCGGGGGTGCGAGAGAGGTGGGGGCGGGGCGCCGAGACGCCTTGCGGGAGCACTTGAGGGTCTCGCCGCGCGTGGAGGGAGCGTACCGAAGGCCAAGGACACGGGAGCACCCGGGTGCCGCGCCCACGGCGCCGTGCATGCTTCCCTCCTGCTTTCTGACGCCGGTGCTCAGGTTGACAAAGGGGGAAGTCAAGTCAGGGGGGGAAGCGTGGTGGCGCGCAAAAGGCAAGCTTGGGTTCAGACCCAGAGCTGTCTTTCCCGGAGTCAAACGGGTCGGGTTTTGAAGGCGATTTCCAAGTAGTCGTCTTCGGCAGCGACCGTATTTTGGAATTTTGTGTTTCCCGTTCCTTTCCCAGACGTCCCTGGGCCCGCGCTGCGTGATAATCATGCATGTCCCCGTCACCCCGCGCCCGCGCGCCCTGCCCTGCGCGCCCCCAGCGGCCCGCGGCACCTGCCGCCGCCCGGCGCCTCCCTGCGACGCCCACGGGGACAGCAGCGCCGCTCTGGGGGCCCCCAGACTTCGGGGGAGGGGAAGGTGCTTGCTGGGTGTGCGGCCCCGAGGGGCCGGCGCACGGGCTAGCCGCAGTGGGGCCGCGTAGCCACCTGTCTGCCCCAGGGAAGACTGGGCACCACAGTCACTGCTCTTCGTGTTTTCACACGGAGAGATCTTAAACCAAATCCAGAATTCTGTCCTTTCTTCAGTGTGTCCTGCTCAGGATTCAATATCAAGGAATACTCCAGCCACGTGCAGACCTAATTCTCTATAAATAATCTGTTTTCCTCTATGCCTGAATTTTTGCTCAGTACATGTTCTTGTGTTTAAAATGTAGAAGATCAGAGAAATGGGCTGCCAAGGCAAAGTATGTTGCCAGGCACATAGTAGGTACTCAAATCAGATTTATTGGATTGAAAAAATGTCAGACCGATTGAAATCTTTTTTATTACACTTATGTTTCTTGTAGTCCAATAACAGGTCAAAATCATTTCTGATTTACCAGCTATTCAACTGCCCATAAAGGATGGAATGATTCCTCTGTGATTTAAGATTATCAATTTAAAAACTAGCGGGGGCAAAAACAGTTTGCTGGTATCATTGCAGACATGTAGGCAGAAATAAATTACAGTGGCTACTGCCAAGGTAAAGCCTCAGTTTTGTACATAATTTCTACTTACAGATTCGTGATTTAAGAAGCTCTTCCACATACACGATCTCGGCTGCTCACGGCTACTCTGTGAAAGTCGTAGAGCTGGTCCCATTTTAGCCAGAGTCCACTGAGACCTAGGGAGTTGAGATAACTGGCGGGAGATCATCTCATAATGATACCATCACCATCTTCATGCTGATGGCACCAGAAACATCCCACAACGCCTCACAGAACTGGCCTTCCTGCCACTCAGAAACATCACTGAACTTCCAAGAGAGTGGGACACAACCTACAAAGGTATCCTAACTCTACTTGGTACATTTTTTACAAATCACAAACTTAGCTTGGGGTTATTGTAATGACTAACAGGAGAATCCCAGGGATAAAATGAACCTGGTTTGGAGTTGTTTCCCAACTCAGAATAAGATGTTATTTTAAAGTCTTCTGCTTGTTAACTTAATTAAAGTTACTTGAGTTTGCAGTGTGTCAGGCATGCCAAAGCTTGGCATGTCTAGTCCAGTAGGCATATTATAACGTACATGGCAAATTACCAAAGAGGATTTTTTGAGTATTACATGTGTGTTTCCAAGTTGCAATGCAGATTCAAATTCAGTTTGACAAGCATCTCCAGGGGGCTTCCAACTAAGAACTATGTATTAGTTGTGAAATAAAATATATTCAAATAAGGAACCACTGAGAAAAATATAAAGGTTTGTAAAATGAAGAAAAATCTTCTTCACAGTTATAATGAGACTTTTCCGATTCCACAAAACCTTTGATTAAAACCACAGTGAAAATTTAAATGCTGCTGTGTATTTACTTTTGTTTTTCCAATTATTTCATGATGACTCAAAACCATAGATAGTTTTAGTTCCTATCATTGCAAACTATTGTGTGGGTTAAATAAGTTTCATAGACTAGTCTGCTACCGTAACCACAGTTGACAGCACTGTTTCTATGGGATAAATGGAGAATCTTAATAGTTGTGCATGATCATTTCTCCATTAAAAAATACATTTTATTAAAATATCCATCTTTGGTCTTGTTCAACATAGGTTTTTGTAAATATTCTCCTTGGCAACCTTTTATTTTAAAGTAATACATGGTTACTGTGGAAAATTTGAAAAATGTAAAAACTATGAAGAAGAAATAAGAAAAACACCCAGAAATCCACTATTAAGAAAAGACCATTGTTAACAACATGGTGTATTGTCTTCCTGTCGCATTTCTGTGCTTTTTAGCATAGTTGAGAGATATATATATATAAACACATATACATTTTGAAATTTTAGTACAGCACAATAAATTGTAAATCCTAATACAATGAAACCTCTGGCAAAGTCACTGAGTATCTTTTCCTTATATATATTTTGAGCCTATTATATAAATATCTTATTTGAGATTTCCTTAAACTTTTCAGCATGAACATGGAAAAAATCCTTTCGCTTTTAAAGCTTAATTAAATGTCTGCCTAGGCTAGAAAGATTTTATAATGACCAATGTGAAACTGGGGAGACTCGCTCATAAAACACATCCAGCCTCCATCTCCTCCCCCATCAGACACGTGGGGGGAAAAAGGCAAAGAAACCCAGGTCAGGTAGTTTAAGAATGTGGTCACATGGCCACCCATTGCTTTCACAGCAAAAATGTCAATACAGCATGTGTGTGTACTTCACAGCAATCTAATGAGATATACATAGGCAGAGAGACACTTCAACTTGTCATAGTTTGATTTAGGAGTTTTTGACTTTACAATGGTGCAAAAGCAATACACATTCAGTAGGAACCACACTTCAAATTTTGAAATTTGATCTTCTCCTAGGCTAGTGATATGAAGTATAATACTCTTGCTATGCTGGACAGTGGCAAGGAGCCTCATCTCCTGTCAGCCAGGAGATCAGGAGAGTCAAAAACTGAAGCTCTACAGTGTACTGTGTTGCCAGCAATTTTAGGATCTTGTGTTTTGTTTTTGCATCCCATCATAACTACAAAACGGCCATACTCAATAATATTTTTAACTTGGGATGGGTTTATCAGGACATAGCCCCATCATAAGTCGAGGAGCATCTGTATATGTATATGGTGGGCAGAGATGGATAACAAATGCGTAAATAAATAACAATTTTTGATTTTTTTTAAGTGATTACTATTTAATAATAAGTAGTGATCACTGTAGAAAGAAAAGAAAGGATAATGTGACAGATCATGGATGTAGGTACTTAAGCTAATGTGGTTGCAGAACAGGCTTTCCTGGGGGGCGGGGCCATCCAGGCAGAACCTCCCTTATGCAAAAGAGGCAAAGATGCAAACAAGGGGGCTAGGGGTGGAATAGCATGTGACCCAGATGGAGCAGTCCTGGGTGGGCAGGAGTTGGGCCAGAGTGAGAAAAGCAGAGAGGTGTGGGACAGTGAGTGGGGGGAGACGGCTGAGGGGGGCCTTGTAGACCACAGGATGAAGCTCACGCCAATTCGAGTTACACTGGGAAGCTTTAGGCTGGTTCAAACCAAGCACTGGTAGGGTGTGATTTCTGCTTCGAAACAGAGTGCTCTGCCGAAAATGGAGCAAGAATAGAAGCAGAGACAAGTTAGGAGGCCAAAGGGAGAAATTTACAAGAGCCCAACTACTTTGGCAGCCATTAACATGTAGTTGAGAAAACAACAAATTAAAACAATTATAAATCTACTAAGTGTCTAAGTGGATTTGGGCAAATCTGAAGAAACGTGTTTTAATGTGTGTTAATCAGTGATACAGATTTGCCTAGGCTTGTGTGCAGAGAGGAGTGTACACCCCCATAATGGCAGAGGAAGGCCACAGAGCCTACCCCATAAAACCAGGGTCATTTCAAGACTTAAAGGTTGTTTTTATTTTCAGTTAAGATAAAGTGAGAATTTTCTTAAGAGAAAGAATAACCAGACCATGGGTCAGCCCTAGGTGTCCAAGGATCATACACAGATAACTTCTAAGTACACTTTTCTAAATCTCATGAAAAGGCAAGTGTAACACAGCAGCACGGATGCGTCTCAGAAATACTGCACTGTGAAGTAACCCTTACACAAAGGTCAACACCGGTGATTTCATTTGTATGAAGTTCTAAAGTAGGCAAAATTATTCTGTAGCAAAAAGAGATCACAACAGTGGTTGCCTCTGGTGTGTAGGGGCAGGTATTGACTACAAGGGGCATGAGGGTGACCGTAATGGCTTATACCGCGATAGAGCTTGGTTTGTGCAGGCACATGCGTTGAAGGATTAATCCTCTCACTGTTTGTGGATGTTACCTCAAAAACAACAACAACTGTAAATTAATATTGAACTGTAGTCAGTGATGTGCCAAGGTAAAGTATGCTGATATTTCTACTTTAGTTTAAAATGCATGGCAAAATCAGATGGATAGATGCATAGATATGTGATAAAGCAAATATAGTAAAATATTAACATAAGGATGTTCATGATATAGTTCGTTCAGCATTTCTGTACATTTACAAACCTTCATGATAAAATCTGAGGGCAAAAACCTAGTGGTTTGAAGACCTGAGTTGTAGGGCCTGATGGGCTCTTGATGTATAGATATTGTCATCAGATTTACAAGAGCTAGAGCATTTACAAGAGCACTAGCATTTTGTATGGAGCTTGACACAAACACTTTTAATTGTGTGGTTTTCAAATGTATAGACCTAAATTAATACTAAATTTCTCATTGAATAAATTGCTTAAATACCTAATCCTAAATGCATATGAAATTTTTTAATGAAATTCTTAGAGTACAGTTTGTTCCTTTTTCTTTATTTTCTGATTAGATAAATATTCTACAGCAAAAGTAACTGTATTTAACGTCTAACATTAGAGTAAACCTGTATGCAAATTCAAACATCCCAGTTTAGACAATATCTTAGGGCAGTATACATTGACTGAAGTCAATATACATTGACTGTCCAGATGCACGTCATATTATGTTCCTGTCACATTCTCAGTAGCTAACTTTAATAAAAGAAAGTCAAAAGCTTATATATTCATCCAGTCTTCAGAACAATTCTTAGTTCATTTTGCTGCTGTAACAACACCACAGACTGGGTAATTTATAATGAAAATAAATTTATTTGGCTCATGGTTCTGGAGACCGGGAAGTCCAAGAGCACGGCGTCGGCATCTGCTTGGCACCTGGTGAGCGCCTTTATGCTGTGTCATCCCATGGCAGAAGGGCAGGAGAGTGTGCGTGCAAGGGGTTGGGGGACGAAGAGGAAGGGAACCAAACTCAACCTTTATGAAGAACCCACTCCTACAGTGATGGCAGTAATCAACTCAGGAGGGCAGAGCTCTTGTGACCTAATCACCTCTCAACACTGTTGCTTTGGGGATTAAGTTTTCAACACATGAACTTTGGGGGACACATTCAGACCACAGCAAAGGTCAATATTATTGTCACCATCTTTATATTTGAGGAAAGCATGGCATAACTTAGGGAAGTGGTTCAAAGTCACACAATGAGGAAATAGTTAAACAAAAAAACTTTCTCTTGGACTAGTTAAAAAGCTCTTTACTTTTTGCAGTTTTATCTTGAATCTGCCTAACTAGTTTGTGATTAGAATATTTTGAATAATTTTACTTATATCAGTGGTCGCACATTTAAATTTTCCTCATTGCTCTGTATTTATAACATGAGATATTTGGTACAAAGATGAACAAGACTTATACTTTGTTTTGATCAGAAAACCTAGACCAAGTTATTCTGACCCTCATACTAGATCTCACTTACATGCAGCACTCTCCATTTGGATATATGAAAAGAGAAAACCTCAGAAGAAACAGCCTTGTCGTGATTTCTTTTCACACTTTAGTAATTAACCCTAGGATAGTAATCAGGATGGAGTTGCCTTATATTGAATTAGATAATATATCAACTGCTTTCTTATTCTCAAGAATAGACATGTTGGGTAAATTGGGCATTGAGATTTCTTTGCAAATTTTTGCTATTATTAAAAAACAAATAATGAACAGCAGTCTGCATAAATTTTTTTTTTTTTTTGAGACAGAGTCTCACTGTTGCCCCGGGTATAGTGCAGTGGTATCATCATAGCTCACTACAACTTCAAACTCCAGGGCTCAAGCAGTTTCCAGGCTAATTTTTTCTGCTTTTGCTAGAGACAGGGTCTTGCTCTGACTCAGGACAGTCTCAGACTCCTGACCTCAAGCAATCCTCCTCTCTTGGCTTCCCAGAATGCTAGGATTGCAGGCATGAGCCACTGTGCCTGGCCAAACTTTTTCTGTGTTTAGGTCTAGTTCCTCAGAATAGGTTTTCCAATGTGGAATCATCATGATGTAGAATTAAGCATATTCATTTGTTTGCACAGGTTGTCCAGTTGCTTCCCAAAATGTTTTATGAATTAATATTACCATCAATAATGTGTAATGTTGCTATTATCTTCCAAATATAAAATCTTCTTTCTGAATATAAAAGTAATACATGCTAAGTCATAGACAATAAAAGGTTCATGATAGGTATTCATCAAATAAATACTTTTGGTGCTTATCTATGACTTTTTGAGTAAATGAATGAAAGCACAAGTATAGTCTTTTTAAAATATTGCTTCTTCTAACAGACTAATCTTAAATGGCACGCTGTCCTGTATTTTACTGATAAAAGTTACTTATTCATTGATTTAAAAATAAAAATTTCTTTGGTTCAGCTGAAATTTACAAGCTAATGTCCTTAAAATGAAAGTAACTGTCTTTGTTTCCATCCCTTGGTACATTGAAGAAACTTCTGAAACCTGCTCCAGCCCAAGGTCCTAGTTGACGCTGTTTACCAGGTTAGCGGAGGGCCTAAGCAGCACTTGCTGCTACCTGGACTACAGCCAGTCAGTTAGAATGAAAGTCAGAGGCTCTAGTCTGTCGACCAGGAAAGCAGCTTTTGTTGTAAGGTGTGTCATCTGGAAGGTCACGTGGTCTTGTCAAAACTCTATACCTACTTGAGTGGTGACGACTGTAAGGGCCTTAGAATTGGAAAATTGGTCTGGCCCTGTCTGCATGTGTAGCAGACAATTACACGACTATTCCAACTTGAGGCTGCATCCAGAGCAGCCCATGCTCCAGAGTGGCGGCAGCCCAGAGACGCTGGGCCCAGCCAGAGCGGTGGTTGGAAAAATTATGGAAGAATTCCGCCCTGGAGGTAGGAGACAGGGAGTCCACAGTGTCGATTTTCGTAGTGCCCACGTGAAAGTTCTTGCTGCCACTGAATTCGAATGAGAACACAAAGGGAAGAAGAGGGAAGTGGCCACGGAGCTAAAGAGCACGTGGAGACGGCTTCGCGAGTGGTGTCTGTGTGAGTGCTGGGCTGTCTGTGTGCTGTCCGACAGGTGCTCGCCCGCGGCTCGTCACGAGGGCAGTCGGGTGATGCTCCGTGAGTAGTTCCCACGAGGAGGGAACAAAGATCCTGTAAAGTAGAAATGTACCTTTAAAAAGAGTTCTGAGGAAAGTGCGCGCGTGCTGGCTGTGCGCTCTCCCCCTGGTTGCCAACTGCTTAGCGCCGTGGACGTAAGGGAGGGTCCGGCCAGGTCTGAATCCAACATCCAAAGCTGGAGTTCCTGTTTCTTCCTCTTACAGTCATTTTGGTTCAAATCATAGTGTTTTCACAAGCTCCCGCCTCAAAGCCCCAAGCCTGTGTTTGTTGCCTGGCCTAGACATGCCTCTCACATGCCAGGTCTATAAGTATGACTCTAGTGTAATCCTCTTCTTTGCTTTTAGATACCGCCTCCCAAGTGCGTTTCTATAGTCCAGCTTTGTCCCCTAATTTAAATGTTTCCTTGGATTAAGTTTGACACCTTGAAGGTACATTAAGGGGTGGAGCGTGCCATGGCTGCGCACTGGCAGATGGTGCGGAGCGGCTACCCCTGCGCCTGTGCTGGGTGGATCAACACAGAGTATGGACGGACAGAGGGACGTGTTGCTTTCTCACTACCTGAGTGTTGTTTTAAATGTTATATTTTTATTTCTATTGTATTCTAAATATTCTATAATTAGACCTTTGATTTATTTTTTGATTCATTAATTTAGAAGAATATTTTTAATCTGCAACCAGTTAGGTTTTTAATTGACAGCCTTGTCACTGATTTTAGGTGTACAATGTTGTGGTCAGAACTATTGCCCAGTGTATGTTATGTTTGTGAACATTGTTTGCACACACAATAGTGTGACATACTATGTTTTTGCAAAGTAAAAAGTTCATTATGTAGTTATTAATTCCACCCTGTAATTATTATTTAAATGCCTCATGGTATTTGTTTTTTGCCTACTGGAGCTTTTATAGACTTAATCCTATCCTAAAGACTTCTATAGCATTTTCATCTATTCTCCCTTGAATTTTTATTATTTTTTTCTATGTGTATTTTAATGTAATGCAGTTCCATGCATTATAGGGACAAGCTATCTCTTATTATGAAGTTCACTTATATAAACTTAAACATTTTTATCACATTTGCCTTGATATGTCCTTTAATCAGAATTAATATCATAGGTCACTGAAGTTTATAAAGTTAATGAATATTGTTTTATTTTAGTTTTCCTACTTTTCTCAGCATTTCACATGATATTTTCTTTTTTCTTCCAGTTTGCCAAGGCACAAGTAACAAGCTCACCCAGTTGGGCACTTTTGAAGACCACTTTCTGAGCCTCCAGAGGATGTTCAATAACTGTGAAGTGGTCCTTGGGAATTTGGAAATTACCTATGTGCAAAGGAATTATGACCTTTCCTTCTTAAAGGTTAGTTCAATGACATTGATTGTCCTACCCAAATATAATACAAGTAAATGTAAGTAGATAAAGGAGTTAGCAGAATTTAATTTAAAATGTGTTTACTTTTGCTATGGCGATTATGAGTCCTAGGAAGGAACAGATGGGAGTTTTATGAGAAAGCCACTTTACCAGCTAGTGTCAAGTAATAGCTAGAGAAGAACATCAAAGGGAAACAGGCTGGTCTGGCATTCCACTATCATGCACATGCTGACAGTAAACTCTGACCATTACTTCAGCCATGGTGTGCTGGTGGTATACTAGTTCTAAAAAAAAAAAAAAAAAAAAAAAAAAAAGCCCTGTTTTGTGGCATTTGCCCATTTTCTTGGTGTGGGTGTGAATACTCCTACCATAGCTGATTTCAGACTACCGAGAGCTGTACAAGCAGGTCACAAAATTCCGGACTATTTCACAGTAGGTGCTGGTGAGCTGGTGAGAGCCACTCTGAAGGCTTCAGAGTTTGGTGGTAGTTGAACTTGGGTTTGCTTGGCCATCTTCTGACATTTTTTTTTCTTTCTTTTAAAATAGGAAATCATACAAGACAGACACAAAATACTTTTTTTAATTTCCATTTTTATCTGCCTGTGTAGAACACCAAGTAGAATGATAGTCACAGCATTCCTTTTTAAAAATTATTTGTACAAATTTATGGGGTACAAGTGTAATTTTGTTACATGTATGTATTACATATGATTACATCTGGTGAAGTCAGAGCCTTTAGTGTACCCGTCACCCAAATAACGTACAAGGTACATTGTACCTATTAAGTAATTTCTTATCATCCATCCCCCCACCCTCCACACTTCCAAGCTATCATTCCTCACTCTGTTTCCATGTGTACACATAAGTGAGAACATGTGGTGTTTGACTTTCTGTATCTGAGTTGTTTGACTTGAGGTATGGTCTCCAGTTCCATTCATGTTGCTGCAAAAGGCGTGATTTGATTCTTTCTTGTGGCTGCGTCGTATTCCATTATGCATATACACCACATTTTCTTTATCTGATCATCCATTTATGGACACTGAGGTTAATTCCATATCTTTGCCATCGTGAATAGTGCTGTCACAAACATGTGAGTGCAGGTGACTTTTTAATATAATGATGTATTTTCCTTAGGGTATATACCCAGTAGGGAGATTGCTGGATCAAATGGTAGTTGTGGTGTGATGTTAAGTTGTTAATTTGTCATCTTTCTACTTTTTTGATGTAGAAATTTAATGCTATAAATTCCCCTTTCAGCATAGCTTTTGCTGTATCACCGGGGTTTTAGTATGTTGTGTTTCCATTTTCATTTTTTTCAAAACATTTTTTAATTTCCATTTTAATTTCTTCATTGACCCAATGATGATTCAGGATCATGTTGTTTAATTTCAATGTATTTGTATAATTTCCTAATTTCCTCTTGAAATTGATTTCTAATTTCATTCTGCTGTAGTCTGAGAAGCTACTTGATATGATTTCAGTTTTTTAAAACTCATTGAGACTTGTTTTATGGCCTAACATATAGTCTATTTTGGAGAATATTCCATGTGCTGATGAGAAAAATGTATAGTCTATAGTTGTTGGGTAGAAGGTTCTGTAAAGGTCTGTTAGGTCCATTTGATCTAAAGTCTAATTTAAGTCCAACATTTCTTTTTTGATTTTCTGCTCAATTATCTGTCCAGTGCTGTGAGTAGGGTGTGGAAGTCCCCCACTATTACTGTATTGCTGTCTCTCTCTTTTTTGGGGTCCAGTAATATTTGTTTTATGAATCTGCATGATCCAGACTATATATATACCTAGGATTGTTATATTCTCTTGCTGAATTGATCCTTTTATCATTATGTTATGAACCTGTTTGTCTTTTTTTTTTTGATGTTTTACATTTGAAGTCTGTTTTATCTGACATAAGTATATCTACTCCTGTTCGATTTTGTTTTCCATTTGCATATCTTTTTCCACCACTTTACTTTCATTTTATATGTTTCTTAACAGATAAGATGAATTTCTTATAAGCAGCATATATGTGGATCATTTTTTATCCATTCTGCCAATCTATAGAATATTTACTCTATTTATGTTCAAAGTTAACATTGATATGTGAGGCTTTATTTTTGTCATATCAATTGTTATCTAGTTGTTTCATAAAGTCTTTGTTTTTCTCTATTTGTCTTTGTGGTTTGGTGGAATTCTGTAGTCTTGCCATTTGATTCCTTTCTCTTCCTCCTTTGTGTGATTGTTTTATGAGACCTATGAGTTTTATACTTTTGTGTGTTTTTATGATGGTGAATGTTGACCTTTCATTTTCATGTTAGGACTCTTTTGAGTATTTCTTATAGGGCTAGTCTAGTGGTGATGAATTCCCTCGGTGTTTGCTTGTCTTGGAAAGACTTTATTTCTGCTCCATTTATGAAGCTTAATCTAGCTGGATATAAAATTCATGGCCAGCAGTTTTTTTCTTTTAGCACTTTGAAAACACCATCCCATCCTATTCTGATTTGTAAGGTTTCTGCTGAGAAGTCCACTGTTAGTTTGCTGGGGTTTCTTTTATAGGTGATTAGATGCTTTTTTCTCTTGCTGATTTTTAAAAAATTTTCTCCGTCATGTTGACTTTAAACATTCTGATAACAATATGCTGTGGTGAAGTCCACTTTGTAATGTGTTTTCCTAGGGATCATTGAGCCTTCTATGTCTAGATATCTAAACTCTTGCTAGACTTGGGAAGTTTTCATCAATTATTTCCTTAAATAGGTTTTCTAAACACTGTGATTTTTTTCCTTCCCCCTTGGGAATACTGATAACTCATAAATTCAGTTGCCTTATGTAGTCCCATGTGTCTCGAAGGCCTTGTTCATTCCTATTTAATTATTTTTCTTTATTTTTTTCTGACTGAATAATTTCAAAAGACCTGTCTTCAAGTTTTTTCTTCTGCTTGGTTTAGTCTATTATTGGAGCTCTTAAGATTTTGTAATTCCTTCAATGAATTTTTAGTTTGGATGTTTGGATTTTATAAGACATTTTTCTCCATCTTAGATTCCTCATTCGTATTCTGAATTGATTTTTTGACTTATTTTTACTTGTTTTCAGATTCTCTAATATTTCATTGAGCTTCTTTAAAATTAACATTTTGAATTATTTGTATGACATTTTGAGGGTTTCTTTTTGGTGAGGATCTGTTGCTAGAGAAGTATTGTGTTCCGTTGAGGGTGTCTTAGTACCTTGTTTTTTAATGCCTCTTGTATCTTCACACTGATTTCTGCCCATCTGGAGTAAGAATCGCTTATTATTTTTGAATTTACTTTTGTGTACTTTTTCTCTTGAAGATGTGACTGTGATGTTGTTTGGGCAGGACTGTTTGGCTTTGCTTCTGGGTGCATACAGTGACAAAGACTCTATATGAGTTATTTGGTGATAAGTAGCCTTTATGTGGTGGCTTTCTCAAATTCCAGTTGCAGTCGTGTACTGGGTGGGTGGGCAGCTGAGGGGGGCATGGGCAAGGAGGCAGTGGAGGTCCCAGGAAGCTTTTCTTTTTTCTGAGAGCTGTGCTCTCGTATCAGCAATTGTCGTAATGGGCTGTGCGGGCAACCTGCAGGCCAGAGGTGGCACTTGCAGGTAAGAGCCAGCTGTGATGTTAGCAGTAGGGTTTATGCCCAACTTCTGTTACTTGCACAAAGTGGTCAGGTATCCTAGGTAGCAGATTGAGTGATGAGGGCTGTCCTCAGGCCCCTAGCAAAATACCTGGGTGAAAGGTGACTGCTGCTGCACTGAGGTCTCAGCCAGGAGGAAGGGCCAGTTCCAGTGCCACAGCCTTGGCCCGCAAGAGTGGGACCTGCTTCCCTCTCACACTCTGGTCCTGGTGTGGGGCTCACTCCTCAGTCTTGACTGTGGCAGCCAGTCAGAATGTTCGGCTAGTACTGCAGTTTGCTTCTAGTCCATGATGCTCTGAGCCATAGGAGTCGCCACTCAGGACAATGCCACACCTCCCTGGCAACTCCCCTTCTGCTCCGGTCCCGGGAAGAGCCCAGTTGCAGTGCTGTGGCTGGCGCCCTGCTACGCCTGTTTCTCAGTTCCTGCATGGGAGCCCGATCCCACTCGAGCGCCAGTGCCCCAGGCCCCAGCCTGAGTCTCTAATGCCAAAGGCTGCTACCACTTGTAGCTCCTGGGACCCTGCACAGCTTGCTAAGAGGTGGGATCAAGAATGGCATCCCCCTGTATGCTCCCAAGTCTGGGGTGGTGCGTGGGACACTTCCCAGAGAGGTTCTGTCTCACAGTCTTCCAGCCACTTTCCAAATTAAAGCCAGGGCTTAGGAGGGTCCAGGTGCTTTTTCCTGGGGAAGGTGGACCATAGGGAGACACTCACTGCCATCTCCCATACTGGGAGTTCACTCTCGGTGGCCAGCCAGCCGCAGCCATGCAGGCTGCCCACCCTCCTCCTTCCCCGATTCTGGACTTTCCTTTCACTTTTCTGTGGAAGTCCTGTGTTCCTGCTTGGATCAGTGTTCAAAGTGTGGTTGTCTGCACACTATTTTGGTTCTTCTATGTGGAGGTGCCTGAAGCAGCCTCTGGCCAGCCCCCTTAGACCAGCCTCCCTGAGTAGCGCCCATTGTCCTTGCCCGCAGGCCTCAGCCCCGCCCCCACTGTGGTCACCCCTGTGTTGCACATCTGCTCACCACACATGTGCATTATAGTCCAGCTGGGTGTCCTGGGGCTCTCTGGACCCATTTCAGACCTTGAGTTCTTGAGTTCCTCAAAAGAGAAATAACATGTTGGTGTTTTATCTCCTTAGACCATCCAGGAGGTTGCTGGTTACGTCCTCATTGCCCTCAACACAGTGGAGAGGATTCCTCTGGAAAACCTGCAGATCATCAGAGGAAACGTGCACTATGAGAACTCGTACGCCTTAGCAGTCTTGTCCAACTATGGTGCCAACAAATCCGGACTGAGGGAGCTGCCCATGAGGAACTTACAGGGTGAGCGGCGGGGCATGTCACTGGAGGTTGTCAATGCAGGGAGTGATTCCGATGGCACTCAGCGAGCCTGTCAGTTTCCTAATTCTCCCTCAGAGAAGACTTTCCTTCATCAAATACACATGTATTGAGTGCCACCTGTGTGCAAGATACAGCAGGTGGAGTTACTGAAAGATGGGAGACAGTGGAATGGGAATGGGAGAGTCGAGCCACGTTCCCGCTCCTCCACGGTCGTGGCAGTTAGTGAGAAAATCCACAGAGCTAGTAAGAAGTGGCAGCAATTCTGGGTAACAGCGCATGACCGATGAGCTGGGTGGGAATGAGCAGTGTGTGTGTAGGCAGTGAATAAACTGCCAGCCTCGTTACCCAGGCCTCAGGGATAAGCGACATTAAAAATCAACCCGCATTTAAGGCAGTTCTGAGAGTAGCGCTGTTGCACGGGAAGCCGCGTGTGAGGTAAGGATGGGGAATAAGGTGTTGCGGGAGTTTGAGTTCTCGTGACCAGGACACTTGCGAGACTCCTGTGGGAGGAAAATGTGGAGGATGGTAGAAGAAAGAGAGAGTTGACTTTAAATATCGGAGCGATCGATCACTGTGCCCCCATGGTGTGGCAGGTTTGGCACCAAGAGTGTTAAATTGGGAGCTGCCTTTAAAGCCCACAGCCTTCCTTCAAAGTAGGCATTGTTCAGACGCTTCTTGACTTGTCATGGGGTTAACATCCAGATAAAGCCATTGTAGGCTAAGTCAAATTTTGGGAGCACACTGAATATGTATTGCATTCATACCAGGGCAAAGTAAAAATTCTGAGATGAACCATGGTAAGCTGGGGACCATGTGTGCTCTGCCATTTTACAGATAAATAAATGGTAGTGAAGTAACTATCCCAAGGCCCCAGACTAATGAGCAGAGACCAGCAACAGCCACCAACTCTCCTCCCAGGGTGCTTCCCTGCCCACGGGCCGTGCAGTCTGATGGAGCAGGGCCGGCAGGAGGGGGCTGAGGTGGAACAGGGGTGCAGAACAGAGGGGTCGCACTGCGAGTGACGCGAGCTCAGCAGGGTGCAGCGCTGGGGCCTGGGCCACATACAGCAGCAAGGACAGACCCAGCCAGCTGCTCCCCTCATGGCTCCTTGGCCTGCCAGCCTGTAAAACTGAACTTCGACTCACCACTTTAACCACCCGGTGCACCCACGCATGCCCCCGTGTCTATGCTGACGCTGACTTGTGTTGCACCCACACACTGTGCAGTGGCCCGCTGCGCGGGTCGCTGGGCACCTCCCACGACACCATGGTCTGGAGCCAGCCATCTGGGTGCCCACCCCAGCTCCGTCCATCATCAGCAGCCAGATGTCCCGGTTTCCTCATCTTCAAAAATGTGGGTGGCATACTTGCTAAAAAATGGTGACATGCATCCTAGGGCTGTGGAGAAAGCGAAGTGAGTGACTCCAGGTAAAGCACTCACCCGCTTCTGTTGTCCTGGCGTGATTTCATCCACACTGTCGGACGCAGCGCTGAGTAGCTAGCCGAGCACCCACAGTACAAACGAGCCGCCAGGAAGTGGCACTGAAGCCCCCCTTTCCTCTCACAGTCGAGTCGCCGACCTTGGGCTCTCCCCGAGGCCCTGGCTTTCACCCTTTCTCCTGTCCCCTCTGTCCCTTGCCCCAGTTGCCGGAGCAGCTGATGTTCCTTCTGCTTCTCCAGTCCGGCCCTCGCTCCGGTTCCACCCGCCTATGCCACTTCTGAGTGGGTGTTTCCAGAGGTTGCCCTGCACACAAAGCACCACAACTTGGACCTCATGGCCTCCCAACCTTCCTCTCAATTCCTTTCCTGTGCGCCATCCACTGAGGAAGCCGTGTGCCCGCTTCCTGCTCTGTGCCGTTGCCCTGGGCCTGCCGCGCCAGGCCTGCAGTGCCCTTCCTCCTCTTCCTCAATCCTGCGCGCCCACCTTGTGGCAGTCTCACTCTTTCCAACAAGACCCTCCCAAGGGAAGCCTTCCTTTTCCACATGGCACCTCCATTCCCTGCCTGCGGGCATTGTTTTTTACGTGTCTATGGGTGGTTTATTTCTGTATTTACATGACAGATGGTCACTGAGCAATCATGAGGATTAATGAAGATAATGCTTATAAATCCACCAGCACAGTACCCGGCCTCGTCACATGGCAGGGTCTCCTGCAGGCATGGGGTTGTTAAACTGTGTGACATGTCTGTCCCCTGGGCCTGTCATTCTCAGAGAGAAGCCAGCAGGTCCTGCTCATCTTTGCAGACCCCACAGCACCAGCAGAGGGTTGTGTGCACATGAGCCATTCTGTAAATGTTCCTGTTAAATGTCATTGGTGCAACAACACTCTCCCTTTGCACAGGCTTGATTTTTTTCGTTTCTGATTTTTCACGTCCTCCCAGCTCTTCCTTGGAAACAATTGTAGAATAACACGCGTCCCTTGTGCCCCTGGTGTCTGCCTGTCTCTTTGTCATCCATGCAGATTCTTCCTGCCCCATACCACTCTCACCCTTCTCCAGTGGAAATCCTCCCCAGGCGCCTGGGAGTGTGCTAGCTGCAGGCTGCTCCCCGACCCCCAGGCATTCCAGGTCCACAGCGCTTGGGTCGCCACTGCCCCTTCACACCGAGGGACAGTTCCAGCCCAGCCGGTCAGGCCCCCGGGAGCCCACTGCTTACCACACACTCATCATTGCTGCTGTGCCCACTGACTAAACCATTCTCCCCCGTCCTGTCCTTACTTCTCAATTTCTAATCATTGTTCAAGGCCAAGTTCAGAAAACATCCTGACTCCTCACAGCACTGTTAATAACCAGTGCTTCGTCTGCCTCCTCCAGGGAAGCTTCCAGAGGACTAACCACAGGGACTCTGGTTTTGCACACTGGCATCTTTTTAGCAGATGTGAAGAAATGTAGAGAAAGGCATACATACTTCATGAGAATGTGGAGGAGGTGGGAGGAGTGCTCACTGCGGTTCCATTCTCGTGCAGAAATCCTGAACGGTGCTGTGCGGTTCAGCAACAACCCCGTCCTCTGCAACGTGGAGACCATCCAGTGGCGGGACATCGTCAGCAGTGAATTTCTGAGCAATATGTCGATGGACTTCCAGAACAATCTGGGCAATTGTAAGTGTTACGCAAATGTCCTCTCTGCCTCCAGCCGTGCAGTGTTGGGGTGGGGAAGGAAGAAGACATGTTTAGTGTCAAGTCACGTTAATCTGAAGCAAAAAGAAATTGTGAACAAAATATCTGTCCCCTAGAAGAGCATTTATTTAAGAAAGAGGTGAAAGTCTGTCTTTCATGGTACAAGCTAGCCCCTGTGCTGACAGGGCAGGTCACCCCTGGGCAGTGGAGCCCATGTGCGGCAGGGAAGGCAGCAGGGGCCGCGGCCAGTCCTGGCACCAGGGGCTTCTCTGTCCTGCCTCTAGGAGACTGGTGGAGCCCTTGTGTGCATCTGACTTGCTTTGGAGTCCTAACATGGCGCCCAGGCCTGGGCTCTGCCCTCCAGCTGAGTGGTATAGACACTCCTACACAGAGCCACAGGCAAAACTGGGCACAGCCCCGGGGAGGAAGTTTATCCATATTTCCCTGAGTGCTTGTGATGCAGTCCCTGCCCTGCTCGTCCACAGGGGCGCAGGGCCGTGTCACCGGCCCCGGCCAGTGCTGAGACGCGGGCTTGCACTCACCAGGCTTCCTGAGCTGCTCCCACTCCTGAGCTCCCAATCCCTTAAAATGAGACGTGATCCCTATTTTCTGCTGTTATGTGTCCTCGCAAATGGGCAGTGGACGCCTGCTTGGTTTTTGTTCTCAAAGAAAATGGAGCTGACATGGACCTTCAAAGTCACCAGCCAGAGCCTTTTGGGTTGTTACTTACTTGTTTTATTCTTGATTTCATTTATTTCTTGATTTATTTGATGAAATACCCATAATATAAGATTTACCATTTCACCTATTTTTAACTTTATGGAAACTGTGCATTCACATTGTGGTGCAGCCGTCATCACCATCCACACACGGAACTCTTCCGATCTTACAGACCCGACACTCCGTGCCTGGTAGATGATAGCTGCCTGTTGTCTCCTCCTCCCCAGGCCCTGGCCTGGCCGTCGTTCCACCTTCTGTCTCTGAATTGACTGCTCTAGAGCCCTCGTATATGTGTAATCACACAGTATTTGTCCTTTTATGTCTGGCTTATTTCCCCTAGCAAAATGTCCTCAAGGTTCACCCATGTGGTGGCATGTGTCAAGAATTTCATTCCTCTTTATGGATGGATAATATTCCATCGTGTGTTTAGGCCACGTTTTGTTCATGCATTCACCCACCAGTGGACACTTGGGCTGCTTCCACCTTTTGACTGTTTGGATAACTCTGCTACGCATGTGGGTATCAAGCCCCTTTCTCTTAGAAATATATTATTCTACCAGATACTCATCCTGACACTTACTATGTTTTCAAGAAACTGAGAGGTGCATTTTACAATGCAAAATGTTGTATTATTTATGAGATCAAGTTTAGCATTTCTTCAGCTGTCTGGTAGACAGGGGAGGATAAATCACGCGTATTTATTTTAAATAAAACGGACACATAAAGGCGATGGGGCTGATCCAGGTTTGCCACGATTCAGCTCAGGCAGCCCCAAAAGGGCTCACCTCCGCTCACCATGAGGCCATGGGGACGACACACCAAGGAAGAGCTGGGAAGAAGAAGGGTGGACGGGCTCCTGCAATAACAGGGTTCAGACGTTGTAGGGCTTTGAACTGCAAGCCAGTATGGTATTGGTTTCAGAACAGACATCAAAGAATAAAATATCAACATATAAGAATAAGCCTAACTAAATCAAAAGTCCACAAAGAAGTGACATTTCAGACAAATAAGGGAAGAATTCATTATTCAATAAATTGTTCTGGAATGACTTAACTATTGGGGGGAATATCAAAGTGACAGGACCATAAAGGGTTTTTAAGAAAGGAACTAGGGATATTTGGTTAGTTGTATCATAAAGTACAAAATCACCATCCGTCTGATACTTGTATTTTCCTTGTTACTCACCCGACTAGTGGCCAGTTTGGAAACCTGCCCCTCTCCTGTGGCAAAGGGAAGCCGCCTGTTTGACTAGTGTTTTTTAGGCCACACATTCGTTTCTGCTGAGAACTTATCTTATTTAATCTTTACCCAGAAAAGTCTCTCACACCGTGGTGTAAGTGTTCTATGGACAAGGTATCTGAGATCAGAAAAGTTAATGCAGTGTGTCCCAGCAATGTGTTTCTGTTGACAAAGTTTGGAATTTGAAGTTAGAATGAGTGGGTTTACTTAAGGGGAAATTAAAATAAATCCATCACCCACTCCATACAATACAAATTCCAAATACATGTTAAATATATGCAATAAAATATTTTAATTTATGTTTAAGTGCTAGAAGAAAATATAAGATGAATATTTGTAATATGAAGTTGAAGAAAAGCCAAAGCCAGATACCATAAAAGACATTTCCATGTGAAAAAATGGTGATGGTGACCAGGGAAATATTGTGTGATGTCTGATTGCCATGAAGAGGGTTAATATCCTTGCTGTGTGTCTATCTAAAGTACTCTAAAAAAGACTAAGAGAAAGATCTTTCCCCGTCCTGGGAAACACGGGCCCAGGACTTCAGCAGCGCCCCCACACACACACACATACAAGATGGCCAAGAAATAAAGTAAAATGCTATTTCTACTGTAATAAAAAGGAGATCAAAATAAAATAAGGATGCATCATTTTTTTCTTTGCTGAATATTTGGACTCCTTTCAATTTTCAGACACCTGGGTCAGCCAGGGTGTGGAGAAACAGAAATTCTAATATGCTTCTTGTGGGCATAGAAAGTAATAAAACCCAGTCAGGTAACACGCCTGCAGTGTGTATCCAGAGCTGTCAAGAATGCACACATTTGACCCATCAATATCATGTCTGGGAATAATAGAAAAAAGAAATAAGGGGAGTGAAAATCATACAAGATATAGAAAAATATTTTTATCTAAGAATGTTCCTTTGCAACTTTATTTACAATAAATTTTTCAGATAAATTATATATATAAAATTAAGAGATTAGTTAAATAAATTATGGTATAGCCATGCTATCAACCACAGTGTTAGGTAGAAGGATACATAAAAGCATGGAAAATTTGTCACACTTCATTAGATTTTTTAAGGTTATAACACAATGTACAGTGTGATTCCAATTCTTATATTTACACGTATTTATGTCTATCAATTACCTCTAGATGATTTGCTTTTTTCTATTATCCATATTTTATACAATGTGTCTGCATTTCTTTTATTGTCACAGAAGGTTCATGATAAAATCATAAATAGAAATTGTTTGTTGGTTAAGCAAATGTTCCCTGTTGGAGAAAGATGCATCTTTATTTTAAATATTTTTATATACCTATTACATGCTTATAATGAAATTTGAAAAATATGTTGAAATATAGGGTAAAAAATCAGAATAACATAATTTCACTGCACAGACACAACTGCTTTTAACATTTCTAAGTATTACTTTTGCTGTTTCATCTCTCTCTCTCTTTCTCTGCCCCTTATCTCTGACCCTATCTCTTTGTCTGTCTCTCCCCAGCTTCTCTGTCTCTCTGCCTCTGTCTGTCTCTTTGTCTCTGACTCTGCTTCTGTGTGTCTGTCTGTCTCTCTCTGCACCTCCCTCTTCACGACGTGCACTGTGCGTCTGACACTCGGCCTCACCGTCTTTCGTGACTGCACGAGCACCAGCTTGGCACCAGCGCTCTTCCCCCTGGCGGGGACTGTAGGTGTTTTCATCACATTAGAGGGTGTTGTGGTCTAATAGTCGCTTGGCACATTGTCAGCTCTTCTGTTGGAAATCTAAGTTCTCCCAGAGATGAATTCCTCCTGACTGCAGCAGACTTTGGGGACATTAACTCCGTTAGGTTACTGTGACTTCGTGGTAAAAGATAACTACACAACGGACCTCTTTTTAACAAATGTACTGCCCAGCCTGTTCTCTCCATATAGACACAGCACTTTGACCTTCCGATTTCTCAATGCTGATAAAAGGGAAACACGACTAACGAGACTAAACACCTTTTAGCTATAATTTGTGATTGAGCAATTTTAAAAACTGCAGAAATTGATCAATGGCAAATATTTTCAGATGGTAGCTTGCAAATTAATAGCTCAGGTCGCAGGTAACCCACAAAGGGAGACACACTGTTAACACTTTTGCCCTTTGTGTAGCGTCCTGTGCCTCACCCTGGTTTGGGGTCTAGGAGGTTTTATTTGACAACCCAGGAAGACCGGCACACACAGCCACCCAGGACTGGGCACAGCAAGGTGCAGCGGGCACGTGCCAAGGGCCCGGCCAGACCAGCCACCCTCACGCTGTGGTGGGAGATGCTAGGGGACTCTTCAAGCCTAAGCAAATTGTGAACGTGGACTGTTGAGTTCACTGGAATCCCCGTTTACATGGCCTGTGACAACAATTACTCTCAGCCTCAGTTTCCACTGCTGACATGTAAATAAAGGCAGTGCGTGGCTTGTCTTTTCTTACGGAGATCCTTTAAATCATGCTGCAAACCAATCAGCTGAACAAACAGAGACCAAGAAATTTGGAAGCTCAGGGCCCCAGGAAGGGTGTCATCAGTTTCTGGTCACTCATTGTCTTTTGCCAAGATATGGGTTTAACTATTACTGTTATGTTTCAGGCCAGACATGCGATCCGGGCTGTCCCAACGGGAGCTGCTGGGGCATAGGAGAGGAGAACTGCCAGAAGCGTAAGTCAGGGACGGTCTCTGATCCCAGGCGCCTCCCCTCCCTGCCTCTATGCAGGGATTGGATTTGTGTTTCCTTTGAAGACTCTAAGAAGCTTTTCGATTGCAGGGCCACATGTTAGCAGTTCCGTGAGTGACAGTCTTGCAAATCTCACTGCATGGGTTAGTCCAGGGTAGGTTGTTTTTGGCACTTCAGCCTGGCGTACACAAGTGAATGCCAGCCACTGTGTGCCAGCCGTGCCCTCTAACGATATGGTCAGCAGGTTTCCCTGGGAACGGAAGGCTTGTCTCTGGTGTCATAAGCCACCAGACTTCTCGGCCCCCTTTCCTTGGTACCCACCCGCACCAGAGTGTGAGCGACGTTGCTTAGGAGGGTTTCTGCGTGAGTCCTGCTTGAGTGTAGAGGTGTGGCTGTCGTGCTCAGACTCTCAGTGGCCAGGGAATCGGGATATGTCAGCTTAAAAACTGGCCATCTGCCCTTACGTTTAATTGTGGGGTGGCTGTTGTGCCGTGGAAGTGCTACTTCCCTGCAGGTATTATACTTTGGTTATTTGGATGTGCTTCCTGCATTGCCCAGACCCTTGGTTCTAACTGGTATCCAGTTATGTAGCAGGTCTGAAAGTCTAGGCTTGACCTGGTTAGTTCTCTTTAAGTGATTAAAAATATATTGGGGAAAAAAGGCGCTGTAAGGGAAGGTCATGATTTGATTGAGGTTGGCTGAATGTAAACACCTGGGAACCCCAACAAACCGCAAAATCGCTAATTCCATCCTTCTCCTTCACTTTTCACCCACCACTTGCAAGCGCTCCGTGGCATCCCTTGGAAACAACCCTGCCCTCGCTCTCAGCTCACGGGGATCTTTGCTCTTTTCCAGTGACCAAAATCATCTGCGCGCAGCAGTGCTCCGGGCGCTGCCGCGGCAAGTCCCCCAGCGACTGCTGCCACAACCAGTGTGCCGCGGGCTGCACGGGGCCCCGCGAGAGCGACTGTCTGGTAAGAGGTGCTGTCCGTCAGCCTCCCCACCCAAGACAGGGTCCTGTGGGAGGAGTGTGTCTGCCAGCATTCCTGGGAGCAGGCATGGGTGTTGGCCTTGCCCATGACAAGGCTACTTCTGTCAGCCTGCCACCACCCCTTTCTGTGAGACCCGTGGCGATTGTGTATATGGCCTCCCCGTGCCTCAGTTTCCTCAGCTGACAGTGGTGGATAACAGAGTCCCTCCTGCTGTGTGGCCTAAGTGGCATAAAGCATGTGGCGTCCATCACCAGGACCTGGGCACAGCACACTATTCACTGTTTCACTCAGCTCTGCTAAGCCCAGAGACTGGCTGCCATAAGGTCCCCTAGGAGGTCCACCGAGAGCCACAAAGACCTTGCAACACAGCTGGCTGGGACTGCACTAGGGTCCTGGCGCCAGCCCCGCTGCTCTCTCCACCGCTGCTCAGACGCCTCCTGGGCACAGCCTGCCCCAGGGGGTCTCAAAGCACTCACTTTCGTCCCTGTTACCGCTGAAGGCTCCAGCAGAAGCTTGCTGTCCCCGGAGTGTCTCAGAAGTGCTGGACCCCTGGGGTCGGCGCCATACCTGGCGAGGCCCTCCCTAATACAGGATCCAGAGCACTCTATCGTTTCAAGGAAGGGAAGATTGCTAAATTCCAGAGACTGGACCCAGCCCCAGGGATTTTGACTCCGTTGGCCTGGGCTGACTCTAACCTGCAGCTCCAGGAAGAAGACATTGATTGGTCCTTAGTAGTAAGAGCCGTTGGCTGTACTTGATCTGGCCCTTTTTACATGGCACCCTTCTGAGGCACGGTTTTCTGCAGTTTGGCAATAAATTCTAAAATGTATCTTCAAGTGTTCTTTATAAGGGACACCCAATGTAAACTGAGTCAAAAAATAACTTCACTCTATAGTTACCACTATAATGTGTGAACTCCTTTGTTAATTGTAAATTAATAAAGAGAAATGTTTCCTCTGATCATAATCCATAAATCATAGCTTAGATGGTACATTTAAGAAAAATCATACTTTTAAGAGAAAGGTCTTTCTGACTCTACTGAAAGTAATTTGCTAGATTTTTCCACTCTAATTGGACACCTGAGTTTGAGAACTGTACCGTGAGCTTTCTGAGTGGAATCAAAGCCACACTGCGCTTCCTCTGATCATGCGTGGGGCTAGTGTCCTTGCCGCGCTTGACTGGCACGCCCTCCCTCCTGCGACAGGTCTGCCGCAAGTTCCGAGATGAAGCCACGTGCAAGGACACCTGCCCTCCACTCATGCTCTACAACCCCACCACATACCAGATGGACGTGAACTCTGAGGGCAAATACAGCTTTGGTGCCACCTGCGTGAAGAAGTGTCCCCGTGAGTTGCTCACTTGGAGGCCCTCTGACTTGTCAGGCGTCCTGTCCTATCCCCTGTGGGAGCCCTTGGGTGCCCCGTCTCGGGTAGTCTTTGGGTCAGTGTGTTTGCCTCACTGTGGGCAGGTGAGCAGAAGGGGCCAGCCCCACTGCAGAGGGGCAGGAAAGCACTGTCTGCCTCCAGCAACAGTGGCCAGGCTGCGTGGCAGGAAAAGCACCTGTGGCTCGGTCCCCATAACTGAGGTCCTTCTGCAGTGGCCCAGAACGTTCAGTCGTCAGAAGGGCACCAAGCCATGATCCACTGGGCTGCTTCACTGCTCAGCTCTTGTGCCAAGCAGGTGTTCAACAGAGCCCATTCAGAGAGTGCCTCAGAAGACCTGCCTTCTTGAGCAGATAAAATTCTGGCCACAGTTGTGCCTCTTAGGGGTATTGCAGAGGTTTTGTTTTTGTTTTGTTTTGTTTGGGTTTGGGTTTTGCTTGTTTGTATTAATATTTACATTCTGCTGGTAGCTGTAGGCTTTAGGGAAATGGTGACATGAAATACCTCCTAATCGAGAAGAGAAACTTTGCCTAAGTAAAGAGCTTTAGAAGCCAATCTTGATATCTAGAAGGGGAGGCTGAGAAAAAAATTTAAGAGAACAGTTAGGAGGGGGGGATTTTACTCTGCCAGATTTATGTCAATAAAAAATTTTAAGCTTGGTACAGAAAAAAAATACACAACAGAATAATCCATTGTAAAGTGAATGGCAAACTAAGAGAAAAATGTGCCACGATGATGACGCAGAGATGATCTTTGAGAGACGGCAGAGCTTTAAAATCCGTAAGAGATCACTGAGAGCCCTGGTAGCAGACAATTCACAGACGGCAAACCACCAGCGTCCAGGAAATGTTTTCGAGGATCTACTTCAGGAACTCAGAATGGGAACACACAGAGCTCCTAGAAATCATATAAAAGTTAATATCAACACAAACAAATTACTGTAAGGGTGAGGGAAGGCAGAGGAAAGGGCCGAGGCACCCGCAGGGGTGCAGACCCACGGGGTCCTGCCAGCGCACACGGCCGGCGGCAGCACGGGAATGGTGCAGCCTGAGATGTGGGCGCCTCAGTGGAAAAGCGCTGTTCGTTTAGTTAGATGCTCATCTTTTAATAAACACTCAAGCTTTAACTATACGTCCTGAAGACAGATTCCACAGGAAAACGAAACGAGCTTCAAAGAGGTGCTCTGACCGAGTGAGCTGGCTTGAGTTCCTCCCGAGAGCTCTGGCTCTCCCTGCCGTGAGGTGCCGGTGTTTCTCCGCACTGCAGTCTAGACAATCATCAAACTCTTGGACGTGATTCCTTTCCTATTTGCAACCCTTCGTTCTTTGTCCCTCAAGTAAAACGAAGGGTGCACAGGTGCTTTTCGTCAGCCCCTGGAGAGGGGCATGTGTGGCATTGGTGGGAGCCCGAGCACCTGGCACGGCCTTGACCTGGTCCCTCCTGGCTCCCCTCAGGTAACTACGTGGTGACAGATCATGGCTCGTGCGTCCGTGCCTGTGGCTCAGACAGCTACGAGGTGGAGGAAGACAACATCCGCAAGTGTAAAAAGTGTGAGGGGCCTTGTCGCAAAGGTAGGAGCCCTGCACGGTGTGCGGACGGCGCTTGTCCTCTGACTGTGCGGCGGGGCCCCCTGCCCACTGCCAAATAGACACACTGGCGTCCTCTGATTAAAAAGACAAAAACAAAAACAAAACACTGGGTATGTTGTTTCTTTAAAATGAAGGTAGCGCTGCAGAGCCCGGTTGGAGAAGCCACGGGCAGGGCTGTCTGGCAGCAGCAGGTGGTGCACTGCCGCGAGCCCAGGGGTGCGGGAGTCCCAGGAGCAGTCAGGCTGTGGCCCACGTGGGGAATGGGGAGGAGGAGAAAACGCAGCCGAGAAGCCACCACGGCCACGGTGTCAGCTCCCACCCTCAGCCCCCGAGCCTGCCTAATGGGCCTCCGTTTGGGTTTGTTTGTGAAGGAAGGGTGGAGTGGTGGGTGGTTCTCAAGGCTGGGCGCCCTTCCTGCTCCCCTCTGCCTGTGGAGCCCTCGCTATTCTTGCTCTAGCAACTGCGAGAGGAATAAACGTGTCTCTTATCTTGACAGTTTGTAACGGAATAGGAATTGGTGAATTTAAAGACACACTTTCCATAAATGCTACGAATATTAAATACTTCAGAAATTGCACCTCCATCAGTGGAGATCTCCATATCCTACCGGTAGCATTTAGGGGGTAAGTAACAGGTTTAGTTACTTGCATAGAGAAAAACAAGACCTGCCCTGTTAGCTGGCAGAGACTGGTCGTCGGTAACCATCCTGCCCCTTGTTGCAGGGACTCCTTCACGCGCACCCCTCCTCTAGATCCAAAGGAACTGGACATTCTGAAGACTGTAAAGGAAATCACAGGTTTGTGCTGGCATGTCACGTAAACATAAATGGGAAATCAGTGTTTTAGAGAGAGAACTTTTAGACACATTTTCTTCTCCTTTGGCATAAAAACATTTCTTCTGAAATTCCACCATTAATTGCTAATTCTTTGATACTTTGTAAAAATGTGGTTTTCCCTGCACGCAAAGAGCAAAACGTTAAGCCGAAGCTCGGGTCACTCCCGATGCACGAACGTGTTTCGTCCCTGCTTCTCCGCAGTGTGGACTGGCCACCTTGCTGGCCCATGACGCTAACCAGTAGCGGGAGGGCAGGTGGGGCGTGGCGCCAGCGTGGGCTCCCAGGCCTTCCCAAGGAGATTGCAAACCCCCACTGGGCCACTGCAGACCCTGGGCCTGTGACTGCCATCTGAACTCCGGTTTCTTCACCTCTAAGACCTAAATAGCAAGGGTGTGTGGGGATTGGAATTAAATAAGGAAAATAAGTACAGACCCTTGTGTGTGATAACAGTCCAGTGGTTGGTAGCTGTGATTGCAGCAGGAGGCTGCTTGGGGCTATCAAATGTGAGCCCAGCCCCCGCCCTCCCTGGGTCCCAGCAGGAGGGCTACCTTGGGCAGGAGTTGGGTGGCAGGAGAGATGCAACTGGGGATGGGGAATTCCATGGGGAGACAAGATGCCATCGTGAAACTGCCCTTTGGTTTGTGCTTGTGTGAACACACACAGTGAAGGTGACAAAGAATCCAGTCCCATTTTCACATTTACTGTCATATCATAGTCTCATGTAACGCCTAGAATGAGGTCTCACAAAAAAAAAGAAACTTCTAAGTGGCGTGTGTCTGAACCTTCCTTCTGCCTGGCAGGGTTTTTGCTGATTCAGGCTTGGCCTGAAAACAGGACTGACCTCCACGCCTTCGAGAACCTGGAAATCATTCGCGGCAGGACCAAGCAACAGTAAGCTGACCACAGCCAGAGCTTGGCAGATTGTGTCTGTCTTTTCATCTTGCAGTTAGACTTCACATGTCCTCCCCTGACATACATCCAGGTTCAGGCTCGAGACAAAGAAATTAGCATTGGCACAGTGCCATACACTGGTGAACTTTGTTCAGAATTCACCAGTTCTTCCATGAGTGCGTTTATTCTGGTTAAATCTTCTCCGTCCTCTCTGATCTGTACTAGTGCCTGTGTTTCCCCTGCCCTTTCTGGGCCTCGACACTTGTGCAAAGCACAGGTCAGGTACGTTGCAGACTTGTCGAACAATTGCGTTTGGCCAGTGTTGCCTCAGGACGTCAGCAGTGGAGATTATGCAGGTCACTCAGGGACCTGATGGGCTCTCTGACACTAAATGCCTTTTTCATGATCTCCACTTTCCGGCTCACAGCGGTGCAGTAAACATGCAGGCACACACACAAGTGTCTTTAACGTCGTAAGAGCAATCGTTCCTTTTGCGGTGACAAGGAGGAGTTTGGGAATCTCTTGGTCAAACCTGCCTTGGAAACAGTCTGGTTATGAGAAGTGTCTCCCATAATGGCCCCTAAAAGGGAATACATAATATGGTGCAATATTAAAGAAAGTCAGAGTATGTGAAACGTTTATGCTTTCCATAAACGACCTTGGCTGTGCGTCTCTGGCACCAAACACGCAGCCTCCACTGCCTCCCAGGAAGGCCCCATGTGCTGTGCTCCCTGGGGCACTTTTGTTGCCTAAGGCTCATGCAGAAAGGAGAGATTTAGAGCACTTTACTTGGATAACTGGTCTGTACCCCTCTGAGTTTTCAGGATTTAAACAGGATAAGGGTCACTTATTTTCTAATTTAATGAAAAGTCCAGTGATTCTGGCCCCTCCCAAAGCAAGGGTGACCACTGGCCCCGGGAGTGACTCTCCAAGGCCCCAGACCAGCCCTGTAGGGAAGCCCCGGCTCTGTCCATGTCTTGGCTTTCCTGGGTGGGCACCAGGAGAATCCCTGACTGTGGGGTTGCAGGTCTCCCACATGGGCCTCTGGCCTCTGAGGAGGCCGGGAGGAAGGGTGCAGAGAAGAGTAACAGGGAGAGAGGGGCCTGCAAGCAGGACTTCAACCCTCTGCCACTCAGTCCTGTGTCAGCTGGCTCGGTACCCAGCCTGGGCTCAAACGAGCTTCCTGCAAACGCCGACCGCTTTCCTGTGGTTCCCCTCAGTTACAAAGGGCAGCCTGAGCTCCTCCGCAGGTGCGCAAGGTCTGCTGCGCTCCGGCCCCATCCACCCTCGCCCCACCCTCCCCACCTGCACTGTCCGGGTGTGGCTAGCGCTGTAGCTCTCACCCGTCTGTGTGTTCCCACCCTGCAGGTGACTCAGGGCTCCCCACTTTAGTCTCAACAATGTCCATCCGCCGTCCGATGGACTACTGTCCAGAGTCCTAGCGTCGTGCTGAGCAGTGAAGAAAGTGTCACGGCTCCTGCTCCCGAGGGCCTCAAGGTCTCAGGCGTCACCCCTCGGAGGAAGCATCCCTCCCAGAGATCCCACCCCAGACCTGTCAGAGCGACCCCTGCCCTATGCTCCCGTAGTGCCCACACTCACTGCACCGACACGCTGGGTTGACATTTTCACCGCTAGACCAAAGGTTTCTTGAGAGTACAAAACATATTTAACCGACGTAGAATTTGGCACGTAGCACCTCAAATGTTTGTTCAGTGAGTCTGAATGGACAGATGGATGGGTAGGTGGAAAAACCTACAACCTCTGAAGGTATTTGGATGTTTGAAAGGTTAGACCATGTTCTCCATTTCCAGGCAAAATAAAAATGTAGTAAATAAAATAATGACACTAAGACATTTATTCTGCCTCTCAGTCGGCCCCTGAGGTTAAAGATGCTAAATGAAGAAAGAACTTGCTTTTCCCTGGAGGAGCTTAAAAAAATACTTGCAATTTTCAAAAGTTGCAACGCGTGCCTTCCACAGCGTGACTTGCAACCCTTGGAAGGCAGTTTTGTAGTGAATCTAAGGTGCTCCAGAAAAACAAAATAAAGTGTTAGGGACATATTATTTTCACAATTTTTCACAGTGTTCTTCTTCTTCTCTCCAATTTAGTGGTCAGTTTTCTCTTGCGGTTGTTGGCCTGAACATAACGTCCTTGGGATTACGTTCCCTCAAGGAGATAAGTGATGGAGATGTGATAATTTCAGGAAACAAAAATTTGTGCTATGCAAATACAATAAACTGGAAAAAACTATTTGGGACCCAGAGTCAGAAAACCAAAATTATAAACAACAGCGTTGAAAACAACTGCAGTAAGTAATCACTTTCTGTTTTGATTGTGGATATGGTTCCAGTGGGTCACTTATTTTCATTTAGATATTACCAAACATTTAAATTACTTTTTTTATTCATTAAGAAGCAAATTAAAATCTGTGTATTCCTAATTGTGAAATCATGTGAAGTTCATTAGTGTTGTTTCCAGATCATTCTAATTTTATAGAATGAATTTTCCCTGAGATTTAGGCTACCAGTTATTTGCAAATTAAAGAACTAAATTTAGTATTAGTTATATCACATTTTAGCTGTAGGTTGCTCCCTGCTCATCTCAGCCTCTGAAGACTGTAGGTAGACACACACGCAGAGGATGGGCTGAGCGTGTCACCCTAACGCTGCCTGTCCTGATTCTAGAGCCCAGGGCAGCTGTGAAGCTGGTGGGAGCAACTGGCCTCGGCAGGAGCCGGTCTGAGTTCACGTGCTCCGGCTCTGGGACCCTGGTCAGTTGCTCTCCTTCGGCTTTGGCTTCCTCATCCACACAACGGAGATGAAAATGATTCCTGCACCGTAGTGCTATTGAGAGAGTTAAATGAAATGCTGTGTGCAAAGCTCTTGGCGTGTGCCTAGCACAGAGCAGATGACCACAGCCTGCCCTACGGTTCCTGTCACCTGTGGTCTTTGTCATCAGAACACCACTGGGGTCTGGTGCAGGTGTCCTGGGCTCACGGGAGGGAAGGGGGACTGGGAAGCCCAGTCTGTGTCCTCTTCCTTCAGGAGCTCCCAGCGTGTCTGTGCGGCTCCAGCTCACAGGGCATACGGCTCCCCTTGCGGGGAGTGTGCTCTCCACTGGCCCCGCCGTCCCCTTTCCTTAACTGATTCCGTGATGCGCTCTGTCTCCGCAGAGGCCACGGGCCACGTCTGTCATTCCTTGTGCTCGCCAGCCGGCTGCTGGGGCCCGGAGCCCAGAGACTGCGTCTCCTGCCGGAGCGTGAGCCGCGGCAGGGAGTGTGTGGAGAAGTGCAGCGTCCTGGAGGGGTATGCGGTCACTTGTCCAATTCCTTGTTTTGATCAAAAACGAGACTCAGGGTTGCTCTTATAGCTTTATAGCTATTCAGTTTGATTTTATTTTCCTTTATTTTTCCTTTGTTTTTTGTTTCTTTGCTGGGCGGGGTGTTATTTGCTTATATGTTTGCTTTTGGGCACACTGTTTATTAATACAATAGGAAATAAATAAGCGTTATTATTATTACTTAATCTAATCCAGTAATTTATAGAATCTCTTCCTGGAAATATCTTAAATTTTTCTAAACTACACAAAGTTCCCAAGACAGATAGAACAGTCATAAATGGTTTATATGGGCAAAACCATGGCTTTTTGGTCTTTTTTTTTTTTTTTTGCAGTACGCCATTCCTGCTTTAATGTTAATTATATTAACATTAAAATATGTTAATACAAATTGGATTTCCTGGTCAATTTTTGTTTATGTACCTTCAGCATGCACTGAACATTGAACAGTGCAGGTACCTTTAAATATTACCATGGAGAAAGAAATAATTCATATAATGTTTGTTGAATTCAGTTTCCATCAATAAAAAGTCCAGGCTGTGGATACTGTAACAATCTTGGTATTGATATAAGTCTTTGAATGACTATGAATACTGATAAAAATAAATAAATAGAAAGCATTACAAAATTGAAGGACAGAGGCAGAGAAAATTTTTTTAAAAACTTTAAAGAAAAAGGGAATGTTGAGATGGAGAAGAGCCGTAGGAACTACAGATGGCTGCAGAAAATCCTCCTTCCCGTGTGCCTGCCAGGTGTGGATCAAAGCTTGGTCCAGAAGTATTCGGGAGCAGGGCGAGAAGCCCAGCTCAATTCTGTAGGAATCGCTTCGCTAACGGACTCAGAGTAAGTAGCTAGCGAAATTGATAGTGCTGTTCCCAGTTCAAGGAGGAAATACTGGTGCAATCCTACTGCTACAAGCAGACACTCAGCTCATGGTTTCAGTTTTCCAGTCTCTTAAGAGGCAAGGTAACTCAAGCATCCTCTCTGGGTGCTGTGTCTTCCTGTCAGTGCAGAGAACCCGTGTCCGACAGCACCTGCTCGCCACGCAGGACTGGCCCCTGCGGCAGGGCAGTGGCCCGGAGAAGTAGCGCGGAAAACACACCAGTGTGTCACATTTGGTTTAATTGATGCCATTTGCTAAAATTGAGGGCTTGTGGTGTACACTTTTAGGGTGTAAACACTCCTTGACCACGGCTTGAAGTAAAGACCAGTAGTTAATGACCAGGCAGATTCTGGTCTTCTTAACAGCTGTCACAGCCTTTTTGTCTTTTTAATCAAACATCAGCTTCTTGTTTAACATTGATGTGTACATCTTGAGGGGTGTGGAAAACCTCTCACGCCCATGTTCCATATTTCACTAATGACCATGGAGCAGTTCCTTACTATCCCTTCCTCCTTTTCCTGTCCCTTAGTCTACAGTTACCATTTCTGTCCAGCTTAATTCAAATGTCCATGAATCTGGTATCAGAGGCCAGTGGGTACCTCTTAAGGACTTTTTTTCATCCTTTGTCTTGCTTACTAAATATACAAAAAGATTGCCTTTAAAAAATGCAGGGAAGATAGTTTGATTATAAATGAAGTTTCTGTGTTTATTCAGGAAGAAGATGACCAAGGATTCAGTTAATAAAACCAGTTTATTATAGTATAGTATAGTCCTAGAGTCCCAGCTCTTTGATGTGTACCTCAAAGTGCTTTGACTTTTCGAGAGAGCTGATTTGTGTCCCCGAGACAGTCTTAGCACCTGCATGTGGAACAGCATCTCGGGGAAGGCACTGATGTTCCCTTCTTGCTTCTGGCAGTGAGCCGAGGGAGTTTCAGGAGAACTCTGAGTGCATCCAGTGCCATGCGGAGTGCCTGCCCCAGGCCATGAATGTCACCTGCACCGGACGGGTGAGCAGCCCTTAGTGTTACTGACTCCCACTCCGTGGGGAAGAGTCTTCACAAAAGCAGAACCATGCTGCCCGGGTCGTCCTGGGGCTGGAAAGGACAGCCATGGAGCCACTTCCCCGAGAGGAGACGGCGTGGCCGGACAGCTGCGGCAGAGCGGCTGTGTTCGGTGAAGTTCTCACGCGTCCGCCTTTCCCGCTCTGCACCTCCACGCTTACCTCAGCTGATTTAAACTTATTAAAAATTCAACTTACTTTTACTTATTAAATCCCCAAACTCAACAGTTGCTGTTGTCAGCCAGTTCCCATAATTCCTAATATCTGTCATCATTGCTTTATTATTTTAATCCAATGTCCTCAAATTCTTGTTTAACATTAGTTTATAATTAGTTGAGGAATTTTTAAAGAAACTCCTAGCAAAACATTTTTAAAATCACAGTTCCATATCTACCTGTACAGTAACAATCTTACAAAGAATGTAAGTGAGAATTCAGGTGTCTCTCACACCAAATGTCCTAATGTTAATTCTCAATGTTGTTTTGTTTTTTTTTTTTCAATGTCGTTTATATATGAAGCTCTGTTTGAATTTGAGCTCCGACATCCATTTCTGAATCTACTAATTGAAAATGTTTTTCAGAAGTTCTGTGCAGATCAGGACTGCGTTTTGAGGTCTAAGCTGCCAACAAGGCTGGTTACAAAGTAACCACTGGTTTGTAGGTCTGTGCGGTGTTGGATTAAATTCCTACTGTTAAAGCAATCAGTGGCATTGACCCGGTCACTAGCTGTGCCGGCTCTGAGCACACTCGCATTGCAGAACCTGGCCAAGGGTTTTACTTCAGGCCCTTCTCAAGTGGGGCACATAGCCCAAGCAACCCCACACTTTTATCTCTGAGTTTTGCAAGAGCATTCCGCATTTTACAGACAGAATCAAATGTGGTGTGTGACATGGTCCATCACACACCCACCTGCCCTCACGCTGCCTCCTCTTTTCCCTGGAGAAACACTGATGTTGGTTTTCTCGAGTTTGCCTGGGCGAGCCGGCTTCCTTCAGAGCTTCCCTTCCAACATCATTTGCAAGAAACACTATCTGCCGAGTAAAGATATAAATATGCATGTAGGCCGATCAAGATGGTTTTGACAAGGAAAGATGCCCACAGCATATTAAGCAAAATACAGTAAAGTATAGCTTCTTTTACATCTATATATACTACGTCCATGTAGAGTGAGGAAGACTTTCCACCAGGCGATGAACAGCGGCCATCTCTAGCAAGTGCAAGCACAGAAGAACTTGTTTTCCACTTTAAGAATTTCTCTGTCATTTGTTGTTTTTCTTTTTTTTTCACACTAAATATTTTAAGTAAACTTCCATTTTGGAAAAATAAAGAGATACACATAAAAGTTCTTCTCCACTTTGGTTCAGGGACCAGACCACTGCATCCAATGTGCCCACTACATCGATGGCCCTCACTGTGTCAGGACCTGCCCGGCGGGAGTCATGGGGGAAAACAGCACCCTGGTCTGGAAGTACGCAGATGCCAGCCGTGTGTGCCGCCTGTGCCACCCAAACTGCACCTATGGGTGAGTGGGACTCTGATGCCTGGATGGGAAAGCACAAGACAACAGAATGTTTCCTCTCTTGCAAATTTGTAGATTGAAAAGGTCTCAGAATTTTCAGGCAATAAATTACAGAGGTTTGTATGTGAGTCATTTACTTAGGGTGTTTTGACACCATGGCCATGGTGGCAGCAAAGACATGCTTGTGGGCAAATCTCACAGCTGGCAGGGAATCCTCTCTACTGTGTTCGAGGGTCTCACGCCCAGGCTCTGTTCTGCAATGCTGCATGTCTAAACAAGAGGGTAGTGACGGAACAGTGACGGCACATGTCGTGGCAGCTGCCACCCAGCCCCTCTCCTGACATTTTTACAAATCTCTCCAGATTACTAGAGTTAGTATAGGGACTGATTTTTTTTTTTGTTTTGGCATGAATAAGACATAACATCGCCTGGAATATTGCTTTTTTTTTTAATTATCATTTCAGCATATTATAGGGGTACAAATGTTTAGGTTACATATATTGCCTTTGCCCCACCTGAGTCAGAGCTTTAAGCATGTCCATCCCCCAGACGGTGTGCACCACAGCCATTAGGTGTGAATATACCCATTCCCTCCTTCCCCTCCCACCTGCCCCACACCCAATGAATGTTAATACTACATGTACACATAAGTTTTGATCAGTTAATACCAATTTGATGGTGAGTACATGTGGTGCTTATTTTTCCATTCTTGTGATACTTCATTTCGGAGAATGGGCTCCAGTTCCATCCAGAATAATACAAGAGGTGCTAGACACCACTGTTTTTTTGTGGCTGAGTAGAACTCCGTGGTATACAGATACCACATTTTATTAATCCACTCATGTATTGATGGGCACTTGGGTTGTTTCCACATCTTTGCAATTATGAATTGTGCTGCTGTAAACATTCGAGTGCAGATGTGTTTTATATAGAATGTCTTTGTTCCTTTGGGTAAATGCCCAGTAACAGGATTGCTGGATCAAATGGTAGTTCTACTTGTATCTCTTTAAGGTATCTCCATACTGCTTTCCACAGGGATTGCACTAGTTTGCAGTCCCACTTGCAGTGTATGAGTGCTCCTATCTCTCCACATCCACGCCAACATTTATTGTTTTGGGACTATTTGATAAAGTCCATTCTCACTGGAGTTAAGTGATGTCTCATTGTGATTTTGATTAGCATTTCCCTGATGATTAGAGATGTTGAACATTTTTTCATATGTTTTTTGGCCATTAGCCTATCTTCTTTTGAAAAGCTTCTGTTCATGTCCTTTGACCACTTTTTATAGGGTTGTTTTGTTTTTTCTTGCTGATTTTCCTGAGTTCTATATAGATTCTAGTTATCAGCCATTTATCTGATGTGTAACATGCAAATATATTCTCTATTCTGTAGGTTGTCAGCTCTCATGATAGTTTCCTTGGCTGTGCAGAAGCTTTTTAATTTGATCAGGTCCCATTTATTTATTTTTGTTGTTGCTATCATTGCCTTTGGGGTCTTCTTCATAAATTCTTTGCCTAGGCCAATGTCTGTAAGAATTTTTCCAGCATTTTCTTCTAGAATTCTTATAGTTTCATGCCTCAGATTTAAGTCTGTTATCCATCAAGAGTTGACTTTTGTGAGAGGTGAAAGATGTGGATCCTGTTTCAGTCTTCTACATGTGGCTATCCAATTTTCCCAGCACTATTTACTCAATAAGGATTCTTTTCCCCAGTGTATGTTTTTGTCTGCTCTGTCAAAGATTAGATGGCAATATGAGAATGGTTTTAAATCTGGGTTCTCAGTTCTGTTCTGGTCAATGTCCCTGTTCTTGTGCCAGTACTGTGCAGTTTTAGTTACTATAGCCTTGTAGTATAGCTTGAAGTTTGGTAAATTGATGCCTCCCAATTTGTTCTTTTTGCTTAAGATTGCTTTAGTTATACAGTCTTCTCTCGTTCCATATGAAGTGTAGAATTATCTTTCTAGATCTGCAAAGAATGATGTTGGTATTTTAATAGGGATTGCATTGAATCCATAGATCACTTTGGGTAGTATAGACATTTTAACAATGTTGATTCTGCTGACCCGTGAGCATGGTGTGGTTTTCCACCTGGAATGTTGCTTAAAAAATACTTGTTTTTAAAGCTGACTTTTATGCTGTTACTACTTGAATTTAAACTATTTTAATTGCAATTAGCAGAAGTGCTCTGATTGTTTCTTATTTACTAGAATAATAAATTTGGCAATAAACTGGACTCAAGAATCAGAAAGAGAATTGTCAAGAGAGAAGCTGAGTTTCATATACACTAGGTCATATTTCCTTGTATTTCTCAAGATCCCCAACCTTATTTGGAGCTGTTACACTTTCTTTCTCTGTGTCTGTCTCATGGTAGTTGTGTGGCCTTGGGCATGTGTCTTCCCTTCTCTGTGCCTCACCTTCTTCACCTGTAAATTGGGATAATAATGCTGCATAGCTCACAGGATGTTTGTGATCATGAGTTCTTAATAATATTTATAATGTACTTAAAGTGGTGCCTGGGACAGGGTGAGCACTGGAGCAGTGACAGTACTGATGGTGGTGGTGGCAGGGATTGTGATTGTGACATTATAATGATTAGTGTATTTTCTAGGAAGACAATCATATCATCTCCAGTAATGATATCTTAACCTCTTTTCCAATAGTATCAGACTATGTTATAAGGGCCAGAATAATATTATTGTTTCCAGAATAACATCAGATGCGATGGCATGGACATTGGAGTTTTACGTCTGATGGTGGTGGGAATGACTGTAATGTCTCACTATTAACAATATTTGCTATTAGTTTGAAATATGAATTATCTTGTTGAGGAAATACTCATCTATTTTTTAAAATAGTTCTTAACCATTTTTGACAATCTGGAATGGATTTTGAATTTTATCAAATACTTCTTTGGTAGCAATTCAAGATTTTTCCCCTCTGGGTATATCAGTGTATAGGTTGTGTTGGCCAATTTGTAAGCTCAATGAAGTGTGGTATAAATTGTGCTTTGCTAGCTTTTTACCTAATCTATTTTTTATAAACAGTTTTGGAGCAGATTCTCCAAAACAGAATTCTATTATCTGTACAGAATAAATGTTGTATCTTTCCCCTTTTCTGTCTTTGGGAAATGAATGTGTATATATATCTCTGTGTCTTGAACATATGTCTTTGGACTTAGAGGGGTCCAAAAAGTCTCTGGGCAGTGGAATTTTCCATACCTTTACCTTCTATAAGAAACAGATTGCCAAATATAGAAAGAGGGAATTTACTCACAATGTTAGTAGTTATTTGTTCTGATACCTATTTTTTCTCAGGTAATAATAAATCTCCACTGTCTAACTTAAGTCTCCCACTAAAATTGCATTTTCATCTACAATTTTGGTCTCTTTCTTTGTTTCAAATAAAATCGTGGTGCTATATATGTGACATATAAAATTTTATCAATATTTTCTTTCGTATATATGATTAGCTTCCTGATTCTGAGCCTTTTATTGGAAGAAGAACATATAATTTTATATAACCTTGTTATTGCTACCTGTATCTTCTCCCAAAACCATTAACTATATAGAAATCACATGATAGAAATGGATTTAATTTTTAAAATATGGAGAAATGTTGAGGAGAATAAGGGAAAATAAGAAAGCATTTCTTTTATTGTATATTTATGCTCTGTACAACATTATCGAATACACTGCTTCTCCCATTTCTCAGACAGGATATATTGCTTTCCCATTTTTATTGTTAAAGAGACAGGTAGAGGGGTTCAGTAGCCATCACGACCCATGATCTGGGGGCGTCAGAGTCCAGACCACAGCGTAGGTACCTGCCCAATCCCAAAAGCCACACCTCCCAACCCTGTAGGTGTGGCGCTGGGAAACGGGCGGGACACAGGAGGCGTGTGCCTTTTTAAATGAAACCACAGTTTCATAGTAAATGGTGAGGGCAAAGTTTCTTTGAAATTTTTATTCAGATAAGTTAAACTAAATAGTATGAAAATTTGCCTGTTCTCATTAATAGGTAACAAAATTTAGTTTCTACTGTAATTGCAGTTATGTGTAAATTCCTTATAAAAAAGAATGAATTGAGTGGGGGCAGAGAATAATTTTCCTGACAGAATGAAATAACACGAAATGGCCTCTTCGGTTTCATATCCAGCAGTCATTTCTGCAAAAGCAGGTGAGGAAGGGCTTTTCATTGTTCCCAGGGCCTCCCACCCTCTGGGAGCCACCGCGTCCTCCTGCTGCCGTGTCCTGTCTCCGCCTCGGCCAGCCTGTCTTCCAGCGTAAACTGTCTGCCTTTCCCATTTTATCCACGGTCCCTTCATTAGTGAATGGTTTTGTCCTGGACTACTTCAGTGTTCGTAGGAGGGACTACGGCGGGAAGTAAGAAGGCTCCCTGTGTGTTCCTGGTGCTGTCTGCCACCGGCAGAAGAGGGAGACCCTGGGCACTCATGCCGAGAGGGCAGAGTGCAGAGAACAGAGCCGTCTGCTGAGACCCGGGGCACAGAGAAGGAAGATGTTTAGGACCAGATGACAGTGCCATACCAGACCCCGGTCTTCCTCACACATTGAAATGTAGCTGTGCAGCTTTCCCTAGGCCGTGAAACGTGAGTCTCCAGCTGGCTTATTCCGCCTGTTGAAACTGTCATCCTGTAACTGAAGTATTGATGGCGGTCCACTGGAACAGGAGCCGGCTGCCTAGGGGCACTCCGAGGATGGGTCCTGTCTTCCACACAGTAGACGTTGCCACGAAGCAGAGGGGGAGGACATGACTCTTGCACCTGGCCTTTGGATTCTGAATCGTCACGGCCACCTCCTGCCTCTGAGACTGGCTGTCACCCATGTGCTTCCCCTTTCTTTCTGCCTCTCCTGCACATGTCTCCTGTCCATGCCCTTCCTTCCACTCCCACTGGGGACCCCTTCCTGTGTCAGTGTTCCTTCATGCTCACCCAGCGTCAGGTAACCTGGTCATTGTCCCTAGGACTAGTGTCTTCCATGTCCACAAACCTGCAGTTGCTCCACACTGCCAGCCTCTCTGTGATCAGCATGGCCCAGTGGCTGTGTCCAGTCGCAGCTTCCTCTACGCCCTGTCCACACTGACACTCTCGGCCAGCTGGAGACAGCTACTCCCATGTCAGAACCAGTATGAGAAGGCATTTCAGTAATGAACTGGCTGCTTTGTTCGATGCTAGAACTACCCCTGTCTATGCTCTAACCCTGAGCATAGACACTCAGAAATATTTGCTGAGTGAAGGAATAAATGCATAATAAATAAATTTCTAATCATCACCCCAAAACTGAGATGCATGATTTTGATGATTTAAGAGTTGCTTAATGCACATTGCCTTATGATTTAATAAAAAGTTTCCAAGAAAAAATGCCAAAGAAGTAGAATGAGAAAAATGAGTCTTTCTTTCTCAATTCCTACAGATGTGCTGGACCAGGTCTTCAAGGCTGTGCACACGGCAGGTAAGTATATCCAGCTCTGTGTCCCACGGACTCGGTCAAAAATGACCGAGAGAGCTATGGGCAAAGATACTGCCTTTGTGCCCTTCTGATTGTCCTCTACCCTGGTCAAGTTTTACATCTTTGGGCCAGCCCAGGCCCAGCACAGGGCCCCTGGCAGACCCTGCCCTGTGGTTCCACCTCCTCCTGCCAATGTGCACCTCAGTGGAGGGGCACAGGGCATGTGGCACTGGGGCTTGAGGCCCCGCTGCTTCTCTTCCTAGGTAGCCTGTCCCTGACCTCTTTGGTCACTCCAATGTTGCTGAGTCCTTCTCTTTTAGCTCCTCTCCTTTTTCCCCACTCGCCCAGTTGGTCTCCTCACAGACCTGTGTTGGAGTGGCCTTTCTGTTCGATGACAAAGGTCCAGCTTGGAGGATCATCTATCCTTACTGCCTTTTCCCAGCGCATTGCCCAGCCATGCAGGTGGGCTTCTTTCACTTGAGACCGGCCTGAGAAGAGCACCACTGCACATCCTGTTGAGACTCCGGAAAGAGTGACGCTGTCAGTGGGCAGTGTCTGGCCGGGAATCAGGGAATGGCACACCAAACGCCTGTTCGCTGTTTCTGACACTGGACACCAGCCAAACTTCCGTGCACCTGTGCCATTCCTGGCAGTGTCCCCTAGCCGCAATTCCTCAGCTTCAGTGTGCTGTCCTTCCCAGCGCTGGCGTGATGGCAAATCCCTCCTGCCACCACGTGAGACATTGAGAAGAAATAAGGCGATTTCTCAGAGAGAGATCTCTTGTCATCTCCAGCTCTTCAGTGAGCCTGCAAGGACACCCAGCAAAAACTTTCCTATCTTCATGCCACAGTCTTGGAAATCTTAGTAATGAGATTTCCATCACATCCCCACCCTGACACTAATCAATGACCATTCCCTATTATATTTACTCTTTTTAATTTTCTTCTCTTCTCATTCACCCCACTACTGTGGCACTCTATAAAACACATTCTCTGTAACAAATTATTCCTTTTATCTTCCAACAGTCCCTCAAAATAGTAAAAACTCATTTATTCAAACTGCATTAATTGGAGATTTCGTATAACACAGATGACTTTTGCACTCCCTGAAAAGAAACTATTGTAAACTATCATTTTCATGAAATACATTTGGCCCACTCAAGAGAAGTTTATGAGGACTTTGGAACCTATTTTATGTGCAAATGACACTGCCAATTCGTCTTTGATATTCATTGACGTTTCTACCAGAAAATACAAATCCACCTGCCAGCAGCTCAAATGGGATAGATACTTAAGAATAATAACTTTCTAAGGATTCCAGATTCAGAATTATGAATTCAGATGGTCCTTTCCCCCATGAGCTTGAAAGCCTGACTTCTGAAATTAGACACGACCTCCGTGGGAGGAGGAGTGGATGCGCCCTGTGGTCTGAGGCTGCGTGCTGACTTCACTCATTGTGACAATGATGCTTTCTTTGCCTAAATCCCATCACTTTACAACCTCCTTCAGGCTCATTCTCAGAGGGCCTCACGCAGCTGCTGGTCCTCCCTTGAAAACCAGGGGCCCCTCGAGGAGTCTCAGCGTCACCGAAAGGTCCCTTCCCAGCCTGGCGGCGAGAATGCCTGGCTCACATGCACAGACCGATGTTCTTCGATTGTATGGAAACACTCTTGGAATGAACACAGTACAAATCCATATGAAAAAAACATTATTGAAGTCAGGATTATTTTTTGAGTTATATATTTTCTTAACAGATTGAAAAATAATTATCATATGGAAAGGTCCGGATGAAATCTCTATTTTAAACGCAGAATAGGTGGTTGAGGGTGGCGTTGGGACCAGGGAGCTTGAGAAAGTTGGAAACTTGGCCCTAGAAGTCGCGCTCAGCTTTCTTCTCTCCCTGTAGAAGCTACACGGTATCCCGCTTTCTGAGGGAATTTTACATGGTGTCAGTGTGCCAAAACATGCCGGAAATGTGTGAACTACTGATGTTGTAGAGTCTGTCCACAAAGCTCACCCTCCTTGTCCGTCCACCTCACTCTAGGCCCAAGATCCCGTCCATTGCCACTGGGATCGTGGGTGGCCTCCTCTTGGTGGTGGTGGTGGCCCTCGGGATCGGCCTGTTCCTGCGGAGGCGCCACATCGTCCGGAAGCGCACGCTGCGCCGGCTGCTGCAGGAGAGAGAGGTGAGCGCGGCCTGCGTGGCGGCGGTGCCCTCAGGAGCCCTCGCTGCCACGCAGGGGCAAGGGCCGTCCTTCGAGAACCTGCCGTTTGCAATTGTGTATTTGAGATACATATTCGCAATATTATGCATTGTTATGATGGAAAAACCAGAAACTCTCTGAGTGTCCAATTATGCCCCATCAGTTACATTTTGGTACATCCATCTGGTGAAACAGAAATGTTTCTGGGCCAAGTCCCACAAAGCGCTTACAGAGCTGCGTGCGGGCCTGAGGGTCATTGCCCGAGTGCGTGCGGGAGGGCAGCTGTCGGTCCCCGTGAAGGCACTGCGGCAGAGATAAGAAGATATTGCTTTGGAAAATTCCGCTGTCCACACAATGGCTGTTCCTTGTGAGCTGTCTGCGGTCGGTGGTTCCTTCACTGTCCGTGCCCAGCGCTGTGCTGGGAGAAGGGACGCAGCACCTGAGAGCACAGGGGCTGTGTGCAGGGGGCCCCCACGGACACCAGAATGGTCTCTGCAGAAAAATTGTCCTCACCAGAGTTTTTCAGTCCAGCTAGTTGGCATGGAAACAGAAACAGAAATTGCATTTGTTGAAATGTAGCTGCTCTTTAAAGAGCACCTGTGTCAGGAAGCCTCCGTTTCTGCTGTCTTTCATGAAGTTCTCTAGGGGAGGTGTATGTTCGTCCTTTCTTTGTACTGAGTCGTGAGCACTGGTCGGGGTCTGCGGCTGCTCCCGCTGGCCCCACGTGCTGGGCTCTGAGCCACATCTGCTCTGCCTCCGTGTCGCCCACAGCTTGTCGAGCCTCTCACGCCTAGCGGAGAAGCTCCCAACCAGGCTCTCTTGAGGATCTTAAAGGAAACCGAGTTCAAGAAGATCAAGGTTCTGGGCTCTGGTGCATTTGGCACCGTGTACAAGGTGAGTCCCAGGGATGCGTTTTCATCATCATCTGCTCTTTGTTTTGCTGAGGGTTTGGGAAATTCCAACATTTTTCCCAAGTGAGGGAGGAAATCTTTTATAGCACAGTGACAAAGAAGTGACCCTGTGGGACCTGTACACAAACCGGAGGCATTTTTAAGGAGGATGTCACTGACCTTGTAGAGGGAATGTGACCCAGGGCAGGGGACAGGACAGATGAAGGCAGCAGGAGGGCTGTCTGTCACTGTGTGGCAGCATCAGAATAAAGCCCAGGTCCAAACAGGCTCCTCTTAATTTCTTTTCTTCCAGACCCTCTGCATAAAATCTGATCTCATTTAGGCCTAGAATCCTGGATGAAATGATCCACACTGATTTTATAACTGGCACAAGCTTAGATTTTTTTTTTTTTAATCTAAATAATTACTCTGATTCGTGGAGCCTGCTAGCTGAAGAGCTGCTGCAACATCACGACCGTCCACAGTTGGCTTGGGGTGCAGAGCTGCAGCCCCCACGTCCAGTCAGCGTCTTCTCTCTATCTGTCACAGGGACTCTGGATCCCAGAAGGTGAGAAAGTTAAAATCCCCGTGGCCATCAAGGAATTGAGAGAAGCAACATCCCCGAAAGCCAACAAGGAAATTCTCGATGTGAGTCTGCTTTGTTCTATAGCTGGCCATGGCCCTGGACACCTGCAGCCGCCTGTCCTGTGCCTGGCACCACGGCGCTGTCTTGTAGACACATTCATCCCCACCTCCCCACATTCTCAGTGTCACTTGCTGTGTCTATGTCCTCAGGCCACACTTGGTATAATTCTCTCCTCTTCCAGATCAGACTTACCTCCTCTATTCCATTATCTGTCCCCAAAGGACAGAAACTCACAGTTGCTGGGCATCTGCCAGGGTAGTGCTGACATTGCTTCTTCACCCACTTGTCCCAGCAGGTGCTTACGGCGAGCCTATAATGCAGGTATTGCGTTTGGCGTGTTTTGGGTGAAGCAGAGGGGGCATAAAGACACCTGCTAAGCTCCCGTGGCTGGGCTGGGGGTCAAGCCTGTTGTTATTTCTGACCCTGAAGCTCACACTTGATTTCCTCTGCCAAATTGTCTCATCTTTGAAATGGCTTTGATTAAAGGTGCTCAAATAATGATGCCTACCACGTAAACAACCTGTTTTGTATACAGTGGACATCGTTATTATATAGAAAGTAAGCTTCTGTACTTTTGCCCCAAATAATTCACGTGTGATTCTCCAGTGTCTGCTGATGGCTGCATCATGGAGTAAGTCCTGGGAATATCCCGTAAGATGACTGTTGTGTTGTCACTTTCAATTCTGTTGCACTTGGCTGCCTTCTCTGGACGGCCTGGCTGGGGTGGGCTGCACCTCCGGGGAAGAGGCTGGCTGGGACCTGGCAGAGGCCACTGCAGCCCTGGCCCGGCTTGCTGCGGGTTACGGAAATGCTTGCTCTCTGCCTCGTGCTGAGACGGAGCACGCGATGGGGGAGGTGGGCCCGGCAGTGGGCTAGGGAAACAGGACCAACGAAAGGGACAATGGCTGCGTTTGTTGCCTCAAAAACCTGGAGAATTTAGTTGGTCTTACAGCCAAGAAAGACAAAAGCCAGATTTAAAAAAGAAAACAAAAAACATGGGCCTTTTAAAAAATGTGTTTAGACACAATCAATTTTTCAGTGGCAAAACACTCTACAGTTTAATTTTCTCTGGGCAGCTTTCCCTCCTCTTATCAGAGAGGGAAACCCCATATTGGTACACTTGTAATGAAAGATGGTGTGCTAATACAGTGCCCGGAAAATTTCACATGCTGACGATACGCTCGTCAAGCAAAATTTCTCCCATGTTGATGGTCTATAAATCAACGTCAAGTCCTGCTAACAAGCACAAGAAATACAGGTAGGCAAATGATTCATGAAGCCTTTTCTCTTACAACCTTGAGCTCCCTCACCTGTACCGTTATAAAGAAAACCGTGTGCAGAATTTGCCTCCTTAATTCATTTTTTGCTCATCCAAGACATTCTAATAAATTACACAAAACAATGTTGAAATGTGAATTTCAACAATATTTTTACATGCAGAGTGCAGATGGTTTCCAGTCAGTGGCCTATTAGGGACTGGGCGGCAGAGCTCTACCCTTTCCACCCTCCACCCCCTACCCACCACTCCTGTAAGTTAGAAAAATTGTCTTCCAGGAAACTTGGCACAGCAGGAGGTGAGTGGCAGGCCCACCAGCAAAGCTTCATCCTTTGCTTAAGGAGTTTAAAATCTAGTGAAATCCTTTTTCCCAATTCATAATGTAAAATAGTTCACAGATAAGGGAAACAAGCAAGAAGGAAAGAACTAAAAGTCACAGCCGCAATTTGGACAAAATACCCCCAGGCTTTCAAGGTCACCACAGCCTCAGGGACACCCCCACGGTGGGTAGGGGCTCGAGTGTGAGCTGGGGCTGTAGCCTGTGGTCTGCACTGTGCAGGCTGACTTCAGACATTTGTGGAACGCCACGCCTACCGCTGTAGGCCACCGCATGCCTTTATGGTTTCCAAGGTAAACAGCTAAGAACAAAGCTCACTTTAACTTCTGCATACACAGAACAGGACACAAGACGGAGCATTGTCCCTCGTGCCTGGTGGTGGGAGGAGGCGATGACCCAGTGGGTCTATCAGATTTTAGCAGGAGGCGGCCTGGCAGGGCTCCAGGCTCTGTGTGGCCCAGCACCCACGCCCCTGCTCCTTCCCAGTCTGGGTTCCAGGTCAGCTCTTTGCAGACCCACAGCAGATGGGCTGCATCAGCTGCTCCAGTTCGCAGCTTTTTCTTCCCCCTCAAATGAATACAATATGTATCCCAATCTCAACCAGATCTTGGGAAAATAGGAACAGCAAGAGGATTTCTTTGGTGTTATGGTTGTACTGCTTCCCAGGTGCGGGGGAGAGACATGATTTGTGCTTTTCTGGAAATCACATGGCTGTTAATTTTCCCATAGACATTCAGTTTAAGTGTAGGACGGCAATGAAAAGGAATGCAAACCAGATCACGCTGCGCATGCGTCCCAGGTAGCCCGGTGGCCACAGCACACAGCAGACCCCGGGAGCTGCTCTCCTGGGAGGACCTGGAGCCGTCAGCCCTCCGGGGTGGCTCCAGAGAGAGAGAGGCCAGTCCAGGCCTTAGGGGACCGATGTGGGCCCCATCCTGGCACTGACAATGTGGCCTCAGGTTGGCCACTCACGTCGGTGGGCCTTGGTTTCCTGTCCCGACAATGTGACCTCAGACAAAATGCACTTGCTGGTCCTATGCAGTTCAGACTTTTTACAAACTTTTTACAAACAAGCACTTTTCTGAGATGAAGGGATGCTTTCCATGTCTACTGAGTCTCCAAATATTATACACCTGCTGTGCTCTTTAGTGTTGTGATATATTTACACCATAAAAGGAAAAATGTGCACTCTACTTGAAAATAGAGCTAAAACACTCTGCAGCAAACATTTAAAGCTATAGTTTTTTGTTTGTTTTTTAATGAAAGTGGCGTGCACTTTGATTTCCTTTGAATCTTTGACTTTTTGCATGATTTCAATGGAGTTCAACCCTGACAGTTTTAAGGCGGTTATGTGCTTGGATCTGTGCTGGAACGATAGCTCCCTCAGAGCTCACCACACCCACCGAGGTGACACCCACACATGTGGGAGGGGAGGAGTTGAGGCTACATGGAAGTGTTTGCCGGTGGAATGCAGGGCTGTGGAGCGCCAGCTATGCCCTAGGACATGCTGGGGGCTGAGCGTGCAGTCCTTGCCTCAAAGAGCTTGGTGGAGAAGGACATTTTTTAAATCACACACATATTTCAGTACAGGTTGACGAGTGCCCCAAGGCAGGGGCTCTGCAGCCTCACCAAGCTTCAGCACCCAGAGGGTTTGCTGCCCCGGTGGCTGAGCCCTCCCTGCATCTCAGCCCAGGCCTGGGGTGGCAGGCAGGCTGTGGGCTCGGGAGGCTCCTCTGGGGAGTCAGAGGAGGGACGCGGAGGGAAGGGTGTTGGGCTACTGGCAGACAGGGAGCAGGAGGGAGTGGAGGGAGCAGAGTGGCAGGACCAGAGGCCAGAGAGGAGGGGCAGCCTTGGGGGCAGGACTGGCTTTAAATCAAGGGAAGTGGTGTGAGCATATTTGAGTTTGAAGAAACGTTTACGGTAGGCCTCCATATCTGTGAGTCCACATCCATGGAGTCAATCAACCAAGGATCAAAAATACCTGGAAAAAAATTTTACGTCCTTACTGAGCATATATAGACTTCTTTTTCCTTGCCATTTTTCCCTAAACAATACTGTAAAACAATGATTACATGGCATTTGTGTTGTATTAGGAATTATAGGTAATCTAGAGATGACTTAATGTGTATGGGGTATGCTTAGAGTATATGCAAAAACTATGCCATTTCTTAATGTATCAGGGACGTGAGCATCTGTAGACTGCAGTATCCGAGGAGGGTCCTGGAACCAGTCCCCACAGATACCTAGGGATGACTGACTGTATCCTCCCCCACTTCCTCTGTCTTCTATCTCCAGCCCCGTTGTCTGGCCAACCTGCCTGCTCAAGGGAGTGCTTGACCCAGAGCATGTTCACTTCTACAAAGAGAAACTAACTTGCCCAGGTCCACACTCAAAACAGACGTTGGCTGTGTGCAGTGGCTCATGCCTATAATCCTAGCACTCTGGGAGGCCGAGGCAGGAGGATCACTTGAGGTCAGGGGTTCAAGACCAGCCTGAGCAAGAGCAAGACCCCATCTCTACTAAAACAAAAATAGAAAAAATTAGCCAGTTGTGGTGGTATGCACCTGTAGTCCCAGCTACATGGGAGGCTGAGGCAGGAGGATCACCTAAACCCAGGAGTTTGAGATTGCAGTGAGCTGTGATGATACCACTGTACTCTAGCCAGGGCAACAGAGTGAGACTCTATCTCGAAGAACAACAACAAAAAAACCCAAGCATTGCTGAGATGTAAAAGGAACCTTCTGAACTCATTCTCTTGCAGTCCCTCTGGTCTTTTTCACATCTAAATAAAAGGTCACCACCATTTGTATTTTTCAAGGAAAGAAAATTTATGGGTGGAAATTGAGGGCTCCCTAATTCTCAGTCAGGCAGAAGAGAGAGCCCCATTGTGTGCATGATTGCAAATATATTTAGCTTCCTCAGTCCAAGAATAGCAGAAGGGTTAAAATAAAGTCTGTATTTATGGATCTGTCAAGCAAAGGCTCCTGCCTTGGCAGCCAGCCTGAATGAGCAGGCGAGGGTGCGTGATGCAGAGCATCGTGTGTTCCCATCAGGAGACGGGGGCGGGAGGCGCAGGGACACAGACCGACCTCCCTTTGGAGACGGGTCACTGGCAGCCAGCGCCGTCTGCAGTCGCTGCGGGTTCAGCTCTCTCTGTTTCAGAGCCTGAGCTGGCACTGGAAGAGCTCCTCCCGCTGCTCTGTGCAGAGGTGCTGTGGGCAGAGTTCCCCCCACAAATGCCCTCCCTGTCGCCCACAGCACAGTCAGTGTCAGGTCTGCTCTGTATGGAAGGGACGTCCTCTCCAGGGGCTGGCGTCTTGGAGACTTCCCTGGATGCTCTCACCATTGTGCCCTAAGGGGTCATTGTCCAGGGTGTTCCGGGGGCCCCAAGCGTGAATTTCTGCAGGCCCTGACAACGTTTCAAACTGCAGCGTCTTGAACCTGGAGGCAGAGATCTTCCTAATGATGACACCACCAGTTCCCAAACTCAAAGACGTCAGGATCCCTCACGTCCCTCTCACCCGACATTTTGCCCACGGCAAGCGCTGCCTAGTCTCCTTGTCACCCAGGATTCACAGCCCTGTGTAAAGGTCCCTTTCACCAGGGGTCTATGTGTGGGCCTCTCTGACGCACCGTCCCCCTCTCGCACAGGAGGCCTACGTGATGGCCAGCGTGGACAACCCCCACGTGTGCCGCCTGCTGGGCATCTGCCTGACCTCCACCGTGCAGCTCATCACACAGCTCATGCCCTTTGGCTGCCTCCTGGACTACATCCGTGAGCACAAGGACAACATCGGCTCCCAGTACCTGCTCAACTGGTGTGTGCAGATCGCAAAGGTAAACGGGGCGCATGGGGCAGGGGCTGGCTGGGAACGGTGAGTGCGGTGGCCTGAGCTACCCCCTGTCCCCCGCCCACCACCAGCGATGTGGTCATTGGTGGGAGCACCCAAAGGAAAGCAGCAAGGGGGAAAGTAAGGAGACCAGATAACCTGCCACGTCCTTCCTTCTGTGAATGCAGAGAGGACGGATGTGTGTGCACGCACACACGAGGCATGAGCTTTTCTGTATCGTGGAGAAAATTGAATTGATCATCTTGCGTGCTGGCTCAGTGCTTGCCCCACTTGCATGTTGAAAATCTGATTAGTGAGCTACATTCGAACAATTTTCTCTTTATTAAGTGCTCGGCATGGTTTGAGGTCCATGTTCTTATTTCTCTGGAGTTTTTTATGGTGAGTACTATGGTGACTTGTAGCAGAGGAGGAGTGTGGCTTTCCCCCATCCAGGGCGTGCTAACAGGGCAGTCAAACCAGGCTGAGGCCAGAGGGACTCAGGTGACAGTGGCCCCTGGGCAGGGCAGCTGCACAGGCAGGAGGGCTGGTGAGCAGGTGAGAGGAGGCGGACAGAGGAGAAAGGGTGCTGCTTGGCTGGGACTCCTTAAATGTCCCCTGCACACAGGCTGGCTCCGGAGCCAGGGGCTGAGAGAGCAGACAGTAGCCAGGTGGCCCCACCTACGTGCTGAGGACCAGCACAGAGCAATGAGCCAGGTATTCAGCTGCTCATGGGGCCCCAAAAGGACTTCTACTTTCATCTCAAACCTCTCCCATCTCAATCCAAGCCCTGAGTCTGTTATTGGCACCCAACTTGCTAAGTCTTATTTTTCTTCTGACAATGGGTGTACGTTTCTCTCAGCTGAATCAAAGCGTTTGTGGGCAGGCCCTGTCTCTGAGCCAATGCCACTGCCCCACACACCGGAGCCGCGGTGCAGGCTGTCGAGGGACGTGCCAGGGCCAACGAGGCAGGCACAAGGGGGCCTGCAGGCCTGGCAGGTCCTTGCCCACCTCTCCCCTGGTCAGTGGGGGCAGTCAGTCCTGCCGAATTACTTGTGAGTGTGCCCTGAACTTGCCTCGCCCAACTCCAGGCAGGTGTAGAAGGCGACTCAGAGGACAAACAAACGCGTCTGGGCACTCCTTTGCTGGCGCTGCGCATGACGCCACAACACAGGCTCTTGCTGGGAACACGGCGCTGACGGAGACAGGCTCCCTCCTGTCACGGAGATCTGGGGCCATGTGGCGGGGGCAGGAGGCCCCTCCCAGGGCAAGGGGTGGCTGCAGGCTCCCAGCGGCCCAGAGAGTGGGGTGGTCTTCTCTGACCACCACAGAGCGCCGTGATTTTGCCATTCTCAGGGTCGTAGCCCCGGTCCCAGAATAGAGGAGCTATGTCACCATCATTAGAAAGTGGTCCTGGAAGCGGGCGGCGGGCCTCAGGTGCTGTGGTTTCCTTTTGTTTGTGAGGTGCTTGTTATTCCTCTGTGTGACTCTATCAGTTTCCTAGGGCTGCCACAACAAATGGCCACCAATTTGGTGGCTAAACACAACAAAAATTTACCCTCTCATGGTTCTGGAGGCCGGGCAGCCAAAACCAAGGTGTCCGAGGGCTCTGGAGGCAGAGCTGCACCCCGTGCCCAGCTCTGGCGGCCCCGGCACTCCTTGGCTTGTGGCCACATCACTCTGGCCTCTGCCTCTGTCCTCACATCCTTCCTCCCTGTCTGTGTGTCCATGTACTCTTCTCCTTTGTCTTATAAAGATACCAGCCTTGAAAATTGCTAAGAGTCTTAATTTCAAATGTTTTCACCACAAAAAAATGAGTATGCGAAGGAAGGATTCTTGACTGAATCATTGCACAATGTATACACAGATCAAAACGTCATGCTGTACTCCATAAATATGTATATACTCGCACACACATATGTATGTATAAAGATCCCTGTGAGTGCATTTAGGGCCATGTAAATCCAGGACAATTTTATCTCAAGATTTTTAACTAATTAGATTTGCAAAACCCTTTTCCAAATCAGGCCACAATCTGACGTGACGTTTGCAGACAGTATTCACCCCACTACAGTGGCTGAACTGGGGCAGGAGGTTAGCCCAGGGCAGATTTTAGTGGATTTAGGATTATTTCTAAAGGTCTGCTCATGTCCTGGCTCCTAAACCCAGAATTCGTCCTTAGCTTTCCTCCTGATTATCTAAGGCAGAAAATCCAACAAATTGCCCTTCCCTCCTAGCGATCTCTCTACCTTGTTTAGTTTTGTTGTTAGCACGTATCATTCCCTGGGAAGATCTGATCTGTGTGTGGCTTGCTTGTGTTTGCACCCACCCACCCCCCAGGTGGGGACCGTGAGCACGCGTGGGGCCGGCCCTCCTGCCCGGCTCCTGGTGCCTCGTTCATCAGCAGAGCCCAGAGAGTCCGCAGCTCTTGTTTAATTATCTCCTGGTCGTTCCCTGCTCCAGGAAAGTGACTCTTCCTGTGATGGAGGGTGGCCCTGCCATTCTTGTGAACCACTGATGTGATCCTTGCTCCTTAAGGGGTACATAGTCTCGGCAGATTCTGCCCCACACAGAGCGTGGCTTACGATCCCAGCAGAGAGCAGAGTCACGTCGTGGCCCTGCGCTCGTGGCTGTGGGAGCTTGGGCAGACTGCTGGTCTGTCTGCGCCTGTCTCCTTGGCTGTGACATGGCGCTCTGCCCTCTGCCTCTCTGGGTGCCGACGAGGAGTTGCCTCAGCCTGCACAGTTCACCCACATGGGTTCCAGTGCACGTCTGGTGCTCACTAAATGTTCCTCTCCTCCTTCTCTTTCCACTTCGGCTAAACTAGGTTGGAGTGTGACTGAAATCTAACTTGAAACGTTGTCTTTGTCTAGATCTGCATCAAATTTCATTCCTTAGAGCGGCAGCTCCTGCTCCCACCTCTGCCCGGTCACGTATCCTCCTGCCCCGGGCTTTTCCCCTCTCTCCTTCGCAATCTCACGTCCAAATCTGCCTGACTGGCTACTCACTACATAAATGCAAGTTTATTTGACCCCTAAAATCAGCCTTCTACAAGCATGATGGAAAAAAACAAAAAACCTTCATATAACAATGTCTGCTACAGGGCAGAATTCAGCTTAGTGTGGGGCCCTTTTAAGCATGAGTTACCCGAATTCCTGAGTTTGAGTTTCCGGGGCCTGGAAGTTTCCAAGATCGTCTTCTATATAATATTTATGCACAGCTTCAACCTGTGATTTACACTGTGCTTACTGCACTTTGCTTAGCTTCATTTCGAAGCCCTTCCGTGTTGCAGGCATTGAACTCTGTGTCTCTGCTAGATTTGCTCTTTAGAGAGAAACCTTATTCCACTGTATCTGAATGGCTGTAGTAATGGAGTGTCTGTCCCTGGAGAGAAAGGAAAATGATGGTTTCCCAGATTGTAAAGAGAGAAATTTACTCTTGTAACTTATACTTTATCTGGGTATTAAACAAGTTTCTTTTTAAAAGTTTGAAGTGAAACTACCCAGAAAGACTTAGTGGCTAACAAGACACTAAACTCCTGGCATTTTCAAAGTGGGATTTATTGACTTATAAATGTGCGGTGCTGATTCACAAAGACAGGGACTATCTCAGGGAGGCTTCTAAGTACTGATGGGAGAGCTGGCCACTGTTGTGCAAGTTCATTGTCCTGCCTAAAGTGCTAAGAGGATAAATAAAATTATATCAACCGGGCAAAAGGAAAAAGAAAAGAAAAAAACCAGGGGCGGCCAGGAGAGAAATGTAGGGTGAGACCGTAGACCCTAAGGGAGTCACCTCTTGCCTTCTCTGGTGAAAATGGGTTCTGTCCACCATACAGGAAACTAGGTGTCAGGAGATATCACTGCTCCCCGACCAGGAAGACGTGTGAGCCCAAGGATAGCTTTCACTCATGGGAGCTATGTTAGTTGCTTAAGAAAGTGTATCTACTCTTTCTGGGTGCATAAGCCAGCTAGTCCATCCCAAAATATATCAAATAGCATAATAATGTCCTGCAGTGTTCTAATCTAAAAGATCCTCTCACCAATGCAGTTTGGAAGCCCTGCTGCACCCTCCTGCCCCATGAGCCTCCCAGCACAGAGCCCTGCTGTTCGGACTAAGAGTCCTCTAACATTTTCCCAAACTGTTCGGACAACAGAGCTTCCCTGTCACCTGGCCCAGATTACAGTCTGACAGCACTGGGTTGCGACAGAACTGTCCTGGTTCTGCAGCCCAGCAGACCCGGTCACTGTGGAGCCCAGGCCTGGTGAGCCACAAGTGGCAGTGGGAGGGGCTCTCAGGCAGACACTGACTCGGAAGTGTCATTCTCTGACTACAACGTCACTACAGTTAGCACTACAGTTGGTTCAGTCTAGGAGATAAAACTTAATAAGAATAAACATAAAAAAAATTCAAAGGATCCCTTTTTCAAGTACTTGGGATACTTGGTTTGGTCCGAGTTGCGTTGCAAACGCCCCAGCTGCTTTCATCCATCACACTTTCGGAGAACTGCGCGTGCGCTGCCAGAAGGGGCGGGGTGAAGACGGCCCAGCCGGCCACGTGCGGACATGGGGAAGGGAGGTGACTCCATCCACTCTGCTGGAGCCGGGGCCGTGCTGGGAAGTCCAGGTTGATGAATCGTGATGTGTTCACGTCATAATGGATGAGTAGGGGTGTGAGAGAATGACAATCACACTGGATGAAGAACTGAGGAAGCCACTGTCCCTTAGTCTGAAGAGTCTGTCCTGGGGACCAGAGCTGACTACTTCTATGCCGCTTCTGATGTCCAACCTCCTGCCAGGTCCCAGTGGGCTCTGGCCTCACCGCCCAGGTCAGCCACCTCACCCCACGGCTCTTCCATCTACAGATTAGGATTCGGGCAGGCAGAGTTCAAGGGGTGGCCCCTATGATTCAGAGTTCAAGGGGTGGCCCCTATGATTCAGTGGCTCTGTAAGCACCTCTGCAACCACCGAGGCAGTAAGACAATAGGTAGGCCAGAGAGCAGACAACTGGTCCAATAACCAGGTATCTCAGTGTTTGAATTATTTTTATTTATTCTGGCAAATTCTATAAAGGATTGCAGCTAAACATAATCATTCAACCTAAATAAGCACTACAGAGGCAGACTTGTGGTGTTATTGAAGCATATTCATCAATCTTTAGACATTTTACTTAATTATTTCTTGAGCATTTATTTGCCAGTATTAAGCTCAGGTGAAATACGTATGTAAATAAGACAAAATTTCTTATCTCCCAAAATTTGCTAATAAATATGGAGCTGACAGTGCGGTGGGGAATGAAGCAGTCAGAGGTCAGAGCAGGCGAGCTTGGGCGAGGAGGGCTAGCTGTCCAGAAGGTCACATGCCAGTCTCAGGGAGGACGGCTCAGATGCACCCAGCCTATCCCTGGAAGATAGCGGTGCATACACCAGGCGGCCCCTTGCCCTCAAGAGCCCCAAGTCTTGCAGACCAAGCAGTGCAACAGGCCTTGCCCTATCCTGGGGCCCCAGCAGTGGGTGAAGGTGCTCCAAGCTGGGCGTGGCGGGGAGGGAGGGGTGGACCCCACCAGGCCCAGAAGATGGAGCCTCATCACAAAAGCCAGGGTGCCGTGCAGGAATGTATTTGCCAGCAGACGTTTTTAGGAATGCTGCAGTAGTGCAGGCAAGACACGACGGTGGCCAGAGACAAGGTCACTGTAAAAGGAATGGAGCAGAGGGGACAGATCTGACACTCAGGGAGGGGTGGTGACGGTCATTGGCACCTATGTAGGACTCTCCATGGGCACCAACCAAGTGCTCTGTGTGGATGAATTCATTCCACCCTCTGATTAGCCCCTTCCACACATGGGGAAACTGAGGCATGGGATGCTTAAGTCACTTGCCAAGGTCTTGAGCTAGGAAGCAGCAAAATCAGGATGTAAACCTAGGCATCTTGCTCCCCAGCCCACCCTCTCAGCCTGCATGGATGCCACAGCTCAGAGTCCAGCTCCCAAGACAGCATCCCAGGGCCCTTCCCTCCCCATACAGCAGGGTGCTGGCACCATGCCATCTCTACCTGGGAATAGGAAATGCTGACACTTTTCTGCCTCTTCCCAGGGCAAGGGCTCCGTGGTGGGTAAGCCACACCACTGACTTCACTCCTCCAAAACCAGCTGCCAGCCCCTCCACGTCCTCCTTCCTGTCATTTCTGTACTAAGTCAGTGCTCACCCGGCTCTGCCACATGGTGGTTTATAAAATAGAGCCGAAATGGGTCCCGTTCCAGCCTCTCTCTCTGAACCTCTCCCAAGACTTGCAGGATGCTGCGGGCCTGGGAACACCCAGCCCCACCCCCAGCCCTTCCTTGTTCTGTATTGTGCCAGGAGAGTCTTTAATATCCGTGTGAAGCATGTCGCGGTGCCCTTCTTGTGTAAGTAAAAGTTGCAGGTTTGCTCTTCAAATTCCCCTTTAACCTCAAAATTCATTCCAGCTTTCCTGTAGTCATTAAAAAAAATAAACACATCAAATTCAATTAAAGTGAGGATCTCAGAGAAGAATCAGGAAATGAGTTTCCCAGGAGGCTACACTGAAGCTTACGCTGATATGACTTCCTGCAGCTCTGTTTAGATTCAGAAGTTCATAAGTAATATCACAGCTCTTATCTGTGGTGACTGGTTAAAGTATAACTCTGTGGGCACTGAGATGGCCTTGCAGCTGCCTTGATAGTGTGGGACAGAGACTCAGGCATGGAGTTTTATCTAAGTTCAAATAGGCCTAATCTCTTTGTCCCCAAATTATCTCTCAATGAAGACCCTCTGGCCGATGAGCTGTGTGCTCTAGAACACAGACTGCTCCTCCTCCCCTTCCCAGGCCTTCTCTGAAGAATGATGTTTTGAGAAGACCTCACACTGTGTGGAAGTCACTCTGGTCCTTTAAAGCCCTGGGCCTGAGGAGTGGGGGATGTGCTGGCGGTGTGGTTCAGTTGGGTTTGTTAGATTTACACAAAGAATGGCCTTTGCAGTGGCACAGGGCCAAGGCGCTAGATTTTGTTGTATGTGTATGTATGTATGTGTGTATGTGTGTCTGCATGTGTGTGCATGTATGAGTGTGTTTGTATGTATATGTGTATGTGTGTGCATGTACATGTATGTGTATGTCCGTGTATTATGTGTATATGTGTTTGTGTATGTGTGTATATATGTGTATGTATGTCTGTGTTTGTGTGTGTATGTGTATGCCCATGTGTATATGTGTATGAGTGTGTGTATGTATATATGTGTATTTGCCTATGTGTGTATGTGTGTGTATGTGTATGTGTTTATGTATGTATGAGTGTGTATGTGTGTTTGTGTATGCCCATGTGTGCATGTGTATGAGTGTGTGTATGTGTATGTCCATATGCGTGTATGTGTGTGTATGTATGAGTGTATATGTGTGTGTGTATGTGTGGGCGGGTATGTTTGTATGTGTTTGTGTGTGTGTGTGTGTATATGTTTTACAACCCAAGCAGCACCCAAGCCTCTGGCCCCGCAGGGGAGTGGAAGCTGGGGTCCCAGTGGTGGTCTTGGGGACTCCGAGGATTTGATCTGGGAAGCAACGTGGTCAGCTTCTGGACCCCCTTGGGGGTCTAACGAGGCGGCGTTCATGTGGAGGCCAGGACAGAAGCAGCTTCTCCACAGAGGTTTGAAATGGCTGGCACATCATCAGTGCTCAGACTGTCAGCTGCTACTGCCATTTATCCATGCATGCACTCAATCACTCATTTTTTCAACAAATTGTTGTAAAAATGTGTCCCAGACACATCTGGTAAAAATGTACCACATTCTCAATTAAGCATAAACGAAGAGGCAGAATGAAAGTTAGCCATGAAATGAAGCTGGAAATGCCCTCTGAAGTCCTCCTGTGGGATTAATGAACTTACAGAAACCACACATTTTGGATAAAGGGAGGGAAAGACAGAGGTCATGGATCCCCTGTGTAGGGACATACATGTGGCCGGTGACCATGGCTCTGCACAGCATCTGCACGACACCACGAGGGAGCCTGCGCAAACACGAGGGAAGCTGAGTCAAGCAGACAGGGAGACAGGAAAGGAGAGAGAAGGTTGGGGAGAAAACAAAGGGACAGGGGCGAGAGAGGGAAGGGAGACCCTGTGAGCTGCCGCCTGGGAATGCAGGTGTTCTGCGTAACCAGGCAGAGGCCAAGCGTGATGAGCCCTTTTTGAATGGGTGAGACTTCATCGTATTTACTAAGTAGAGGTCTTGCTCTTTGTAAGAGACAGGGGACCAAAACACAGAACACAGCCAGCGTCCCATGAGTCAGAGCAATGAGGCTGAGACAGGGCTGGACTTCAGAGGGTGATCACGGCGAGCGTGGCCACGAGTCGTGGGTCAGTCCCTGTTTGGAAGCGTTTCCTCAGCTTCTCCCTCTCTCGCCCTCCCCACCCACCGTGGTGATTGCTAATTTGGAAGTGCTGTTCCAGAGAAGAGCCTCTTCGTTTTGAATAGGCACGAGCCCCTTTAACCTTATTTCTTGGCACACAGGCAACCTTAGGAAGGGAAGCATTTAACTCAAACAGCGTCTTAAACACTCAGGAGCATTCTCAGTCACACAGGGGAGAAGGGGAGAGTCCATGTGTGCCAGGGACGTAGTAAGCAATTATTTCTTCTGCAAGAGAGAAAAACATTAGAGGCCTTAAAAATGGCACTCAAAGACTAATTCCTGATAGCATCTTTGTGAGATCCTTCTTTCATGTTGGCTGGTTTTCCTCTAGAATGAAAAATTTCACTCTGATATGCCAAGTCAACTCATAATTTTCGGGTAATATCTGTGCAAAAAGAAGCAAAGAACTTGCCAGAAAATTTGGGAATCTGTCTTCTTATCCACAAGTATTTTTTGCAGTTGAGCCAAAAAGGAGACCCCTCCCTAGCTATAAGAATGCTGGAGGAGGGTGGGGGCGGTGTTCCCATTCGGTGCACCGCAGCAGGCGTCTCTGTGGTGCTGACTCTGTGCCGGAGGGCTCATGGGCACCAGCCCTACAGAGAGTGGGAGCTGTGGTCCGCTGCCCTGGCTGGAGAGGGGAGAGGCGTGTTTGCAGGTAGAGGTAGAGAATGTGGAACACAGGACGGATGTATGCAGAACTCGGCCCCTCCCTGCTCAGCTACCCAAGGGAGCTTGGCTCAGCTGTTCCATCGTGCACGGAGGGGCAGGGCCAGCAGGGACTGCCTGTGCCGCAGGGAGGAAGGTCTGTGCCGAGGACACCAGAGGCCTGTGGGCAAGGTTCAGGGGTGATGTTTCTAGGAATTCCCATGTAGCGTTTCCTTCTTGCGCTTACAGCAGAGATTCTGCTTTTGCAGCAAGATCGTAGGGGCAGGACAGCCAGAGAGGTGGTGAGGAATGGTGCCTTGTGAAAGCACATCATCAGTTGAAAAAACACAACAGCAGAAAGTAAAACTGGACAAAAATCTTTATCAGCAGTGAACCACATAAGACAATCCAAGAAGGCAAGATAAGAATGTGGCTTAAAAACACGGAGAGGCAGTGCTTTGCCACAGTCTGGCATGGTCAGAGGGGTCCTCCCTGCTTTACCCACAAACTCAGCAGGAGGAAGGAAACCAGCAGGTGGGGTAACAAGCCGGGCCCAGGTCTCAGCCGGGCAGAGCTCTTGCTCCTCACTGCCCTCTCCTGCCTGGAGCCTGCAGGCTCGTAACTGGAGGAGCTGGGGAGAAGAGTTAGTGACCAGCAGCCAGATACAGCTTCATTTATTCGCCTTTCCATTCATTCAGTAGTTAGCTACTAATGTTTGCCGGTGGCAAGTTACTGTGTCCATCAGATGAAGGGCAAAGAGGGACTCAAGGTAGTCCCTGACATGGAGAAGCTCAGAGCCTGATGTGGCATGACGTGGAGTTCAGGGCCCCAGCACCACCTTCCCATGACGCTGGGAGTCAACCCACCCTGTATTTCAGGGCATGAACTACCTGGAGGACCGGCGCTTGGTGCACCGTGACCTGGCGGCCAGGAACGTGCTAGTGAAGACACCGCAGCACGTCAAGATCACAGACTTCGGGCTGGCCAAACTGCTGGGTGCCGAGGAGAAAGAGTACCACGCAGAGGGGGGCAAAGTAAGGGGCCGGCTCGTAGGGCCACAAGCACTTGCCTGCCACCAAGGGCCGGGTTCCCTACCCATTAGCCGTGTTTTCTAGCTGATCTAAGGTTCGCCAAACATTCTGGGTGAGGTTGCAGCAGCTGCCACCGACACCTGGCCTTGACAGGTCTCCTCTGGCAGTGCAAGCCACAGCTGCTGGGGGAGTAAATGATCGTCTCCAGGTGATCATTAGCAAAGGTTAGGCGTCAACACCCCCCCCCAAGGACATAAGCACCCTTCAAAAGAACAGCTGGGAAAAGTCACCGCTAATTTGGTGGCACCCTGCCATTGAGGACATCTCAGACACATGGAAAGCTCCCGTGTGGTTTCAAGAGCTCCCAGGGTCTCTGGGACTCAGGACGGGCCCTTCTCTCTGTCTGGCTTGGGGTTTCTACAGGGGCCTCCCACACCAGTGAGGGGTGCACGTCCCTGTCAGGCCCCCCTCTCTCTGAAATTTCACCCCGGCCTGCTTAGCTCCAAGCAGCCACCAACCCTGTGACACTGGCCCTGAAAACACGTGAGTGCTGAGTGGGTGGGGCCACTGGCCTTGAGCGGCCACAGCCCAGAGGGGCCTTAGCTGCCACATCTAACATCCCCTCTTGCCGGGAGGGAGAGCTGGGTCTGGGGCGGGGGTGGCCTCCTCATGTTTGTCACTGGTAACTAGGCCCAGGGAAATCTTTTTCAGCGTAGGGAAGCTAATGGTTGTCTTATTGCTTCGTCTCTCATCATCCCAAGGTGCCAATCAAGTGGATGGCGTTAGAATCGATTTTACACCGAATCTATACCCACCAGAGCGATGTCTGGAGCTATGGTGAGTTGAAATCCTGATGCTGACGGACTTGTTCTGAGGCCAGGGTGGCTCTTAGTGTTGGTTAATTTACACTGACTCCTTGGACACGCACATATTGTCTTTCAAGATAGTGACTGATGACAATGTAATAGTTGCTGTCTGTCTATCACACTGAGAAAACACACAAAGGAAGTTGGATCTAACTGCCGAACTCTATGTCACTGGGGATCCTGGTGAACTTGGCTGGCAGAGAGAGCGGGTTGTGGCAGGGAGAGAGAACTTGAACGTAGGGGATGCCTACATCTGCACGATCAAACGAGACTTGACCTCTCGCCATGGATTTAAAGTGAACCAAAGGGAGCTAGCAAAGGAGGTTTCGCAGGGCGAGTCTCATGGTAGAGAGCGAGGTGTGTGACGAACTAGCTCGGGGGCTGTGGAGACACGCGGTGGACAGTGGTCTTTGTGTGTCGGAGGGCATGGCTGGACACATGCTGCGGGGAAAGGCAGACACTAATCATCGCTTCCCGCTCTAATAGGGTCCCTTCTCCAGGCCCCCGTCCAAACCCCAGCATGGCTGGGCACAGGTTCGGGCCCCATCCTCGCAGGTTGTCCCTCTCCCACGCTGCCATCATGTCCACGCCTTGTCCTGAGCCCACAGGGGGCCGCCCTGTTGGGGAGCGTGGCTGAGTGCGTGCAGGCACGGGCACGGGCTGCCACACTGGGTCTTCTGCAACCTACTGCTGAAAGACTGGGCAGCACCTCATCCACGACCATTACCTAAGAGAGCCCAGGGACCCGGCCACCCGCAGCAGGCCAGCGAAGGGAGGACGCACCCACCTCCCTGCAAGTGTGTGTTTCAGCAGAGTGGTGTCAACAGGCATTTTGAAGAGGAATTTAGGCATTAGCACAAAAGCAAAATTATTCAGGAGATCGTCCATTTAGTCTTTTCTCTTTCTTATAGCACCTTTAACTTTATAATATTTCAAATGCAAGTGTATTTTTTTTAATTTCCCAAGTCATTATGTTTTCTGTTAGAACATAAGATTTACGAAAGCAGAGATCCTTGCCCGTGGATGAATATGTGAATTTATATATGTCCCTGGGAGCTGTGCTGCCTCAGTTAGGAGATAGACAAGGAAATAACACTCTTCTGAGGCCTTGCTGTGCCCTGTCCCCGGCCCTTCTGTTGTCCCCTCCCATCTAGCTCATCCTTGCCCTGTACTCGGGGCTGCAGCCAGCCGCGGCCCCGCTGTCCAGGCTTGTCGAGTAAAGGAAAACCCTCTGGAATCCAGTGACTTCGTGTCTCTGAACGACCACAGCTGATATCAGCAAGTGGCATCCCTAGAGTGGTCCTTGAAGGCTTTGATGTCACAACAGATGATAATTGCCAGCAGCTCACTGGAATTATTAAGACTGTGAGCCTGAATGTCTAGTTTAAAAATCATACCCTGTTTTCTCCAGTGTCTAGTCCCTGTCCAGGCAGAACACTCACTTTATTAAATGAGGGACCGAGTGTGTTCCACGAAGGAGCTGGAGCGAGTTCACACCACCTTCCAGCCTCGCCCTACTCAACACCCCACACAGGTTCCCTCTCTTGTCACCATTCGTTCCAAAACCTAAAAATCCTGCCTTCCCGCTAGGATTACTTGTACCTGTTTAGAAACCTCGTTAAATGAGAGGTACCCGCCTTCATAGACCTGGAAATGAGATGTCTTCCTTTCGCCAAGTCCATAATGACCGGGCACGGGGCGGGGACATAAAGAAGAATCTGTCAACATCTTCTTCTCTGGCCCCTGGACTGTTGCCTTCCTTCAGTGGCCGCCTCGCATTCTGTGTGCGAATCCCAGTCGTTGGGGTTTGGAATGGCCTCTGGGAAGCCAAGCAGGTCTGTGGTCACATGTCACCAGAGGCCAGGTTGGAAGAAAGCGGGTCGCTGGGCATGAGGAAGGCCTGCCAGCCCGTGTCCGGACCCTCCCCACGCCGCCAGGGACCCGGCACAGCGTGCGTGTGAGGCTGGAGCAGAGACGCTCGGCGGAGGAGGTGCAGCCAGGGGTGCATCTGAAAAGACACTATTCTAGGATTTCCACTGCTTTCCTTTGTTTTCAATCCTGATAACTGGTAGATTTAGAGATTTAAAATGAGGTTTTTATGTTTATCAAAAGGGACATAAGCCCTTTTGTTTCTAATTTTTTTACGATTTAAAAACACATAGAATCCCCATCTTTCCACTTCCATGGCTACTGCTGCTCCAGGCAGACGTGAGGGGCTCCCGCCCCATAGCACAGTGACACTCGGGTCACTGGCATCAGTGTTGGCTTTACGGCCATTGCTGAGGTTCGCCATTTATCCGTCACTTACCGTAGTACCTGCTGGGCATCGTGCTAAACTTTTTAGTTGTATTATCTTATTGGATCCTCACAGCCATCCTGTGAGACAGATACTGTTATTTATGTCTCACTTTTAAGAGAGGGAAACTGAGGCTTCCAGCATCAAACAAGTGCCCAAGTGTACCGAAACACAGGTTTTAAACATTAAGCAACAGTAACTGGCAGTGATGACTAAAGACAGGGTTGTGACTGTTACTGACTCACACTTCGTCCTCTCAGGAGTCACCGTTTGGGAGCTGATGACCTTTGGGTCCAAGCCGTACGATGGCATCCCTGCAAGCGAGATCTCCTCCGTCCTGGAGAAGGGCGAGCGCCTCCCCCAGCCGCCCATATGCACCATCGACGTCTACATGATCATGGTCAAGTGTGAGTGACCGGCGGGCCCGCCACCCTTGCCCAGCTAGGCCCCTGCCCGCAGGATGCTGCAAAAGCACTGCTGCCATTAGCCAGACAAGGCCTTCGATCCCCTGGAGAAATGTCTCCCATTCTTTGAGACAAGCACACAAGTCCAGAAACACCTATAAATACCCACTTCAGGCATTCTCAGAAAGCACCTGCTGGACGCATTGAGCAGGGTGACCTAACATTTGCCCATGTTTGCAAGCAAATCAGTAAAATCAAAGTCTTTCATAAGCCATTACGCCAATATATTCTATTCTCTGAGTTGCTCAATGAAATACCAAGCCACCCCACGTCTTGAAGCCTGTTACCAGAGAGATAGATGTTTTTAAATGCCTAACTATGAGTAATAAAACCAACATTTCTGCTTTGACTTTAACCTTTCAAACAGTGGATTTATGTGAGGTCTTCTGCAGTGTGGCATTTAAATACTTAATCCAAATAAGAGTGTGTAATTTGATTGATGTTGTTCCACCAGAATCCCAGTGCTCTGAAGGTGGCTTTGCATGCGTGGACAGGCATTTGCACGAGAAATGTGTGTCGGGAATGTGACACAGTCAAGTTAACGTGAATATTAATGCCTTTCTGAACTTCGGAGCACAGAGTTAATCTCTTTTGATTTCCTTGGTTTGGGCTGAGGAAGCTGGGATCCAGAGAGGTCACATAGCAATCTGGCCTAAAATAGCTTCACATCCTGCTGACGAAAAATAAATGCGAACCCTCGAGAGGCACGAGGCTGTCTTGTCAGTAGCTGTTCCCCAGCTTGTTTAATCTTGATTTAGGTTGTTGTGTAGTCAGACACACTCAAGTAGTTAACAAAAGCATCCTCCCAGGGAAGGAACTGACACAGCCAGCCGCTCACACACGTGCATGGCCACGGGAGTGTAGCGCCAGGGTGGGGTGGTCCCAGACCCCAGGTTCTTTAAAGCCTTTACGTTTCTCTAAATTCAGTCTGGTTTCCAGCCTGGAAGAATGCTGAGGGTGATGGAGGGCTTTGACACAGGGCACCGTGGTCAGAGCAGTTCACAGAGAGCTGTGCCCTGCAACGCAGCGGCGTCCCCTCGGGGTACCGCGAGAATGCTGACCCTAGGAGGAGTGTGGACAAGTTAAAGGATGTTATTGTTATTCTGGTTCAAACACAGGGTGCTGACATGGTCTTTAAACAGCAACCACTGTTTAAAAGTGGTTACTGCGTAACGTCTGTCACAGAGATCCGGTGTCGGCCTCTTCATCACCGATTTGTCTGGAGGGACCGCATCTTGGCTGGCCTTCTATAAGCAGTGCCATCTTGGTCATTTCTCCCAGGGTTCTGATTGCACTGTTTTTCCCCTTCCTTCCCCAGGCTGGATGATAGATGCAGACAGTCGCCCGAAGTTCCGTGAGTTGATCATTGAATTCTCCAAGATGGCCCGAGACCCCCAGCGCTACCTTGTCATCCAGGTACAGCCCAGGTCTGCCCTTCCATAGGGAACAGTCCTCCTGAGGAGCATCGGGTGTCGCTGTGCTCCGCAAGTGCTGACACAGCCTCCTGCATCCCAGGTCCCGATGTTAAACTCTCTGGTGCAATAGAGCAAGCCTCGGTTAAGGCGCAGGCCAAACTGTGAAGCCAGCAGGGTCCAGAAGCGGTGCCCACAGCTCCATGTCACCCTCCCGTCCACACTGTCCTGGCCAGACGCAGTCTTCCCACGCCACATCACCATCATGTTTCAGAGGCCAAAGCCTCGGCACATCTAGAGGAGAAACAGGGCTTTGGTGTCAGGCACACCTGGCTTCATATCTGACTCCCCACTGCCCCGGCTCCCCTCAGGCAGCCTGGCAACTGTCTCCTTCCACAGCCGGGAGTGCCAAAGCCAAGCTCATGGGGTTTTCTCAAAGCTTCAGTAAAGTCACGCGTGCAGAACACGTTGCGGAGCACTTAGCAGCCTGGTGCACACGTTATGGGGCGCTGCATCTTCCCTTCCGGTCCCTCCCAAGCTGTTTGCATTTCATAGGGCGGTTTCAGACATCAAAGAATGGTGGGTGTTTTAATCTGCGGCACCCTTGCGCAGCAGGGGGAGCAGCTGTACTTCAGAGAACCAGGGGATTTTATTATGACAAAGTTGGCAAACACACAGGCACCTGCTGACAGCAGGCCCTGCTCCTATAGCCCAGAAGGGGACTGGCATCTTCAGGGCCTTTCTCATGGTCTCGAAATCTCTGCACCAGGGGGATGAGCGGATGCATCTGCCGAGCCCCACGGACTCCAATTTCTACCGCGCCCTGATGGACGAAGAGGACATGGAGGATGTCGTGGACGCTGACGAGTACCTCATCCCGCAGCAGGGCTTCTTCCACAGCCCCTCCACGTCCCGCACCCCGCTCCTCAGCTCTCTGGTACGGAGTCTCTCTCTCTCGCTCTCTCTCAAGCCACGTCTACTGGTGTGAGCCAACTGAGTTTTAGAAAAACCGTCTAGTGGAACTCACACAGAGACAAAGACATCAATTTTAACCAAACTTAACCAAATGGTAAAGCCAGAATCAGAGTGAATCCAGTAACGGTGTTAATTATTTCATTGCATTGCCGCAACTTGATTGTAATCCTTTTAGGTCTGCTAAGGAACAGAATTAAATCAAAACTAAACCAATTATAGTTTTTCGAAAGCTAGTGATTAAGACAAAAACGAAGCACCTTCAGTATATCCACTCCATGAGACACACACCCTGCAGCAGGGGAAGCAGGTGAGAACGTGCAGGTGCACCACGAGCGACTTCTCTCTTGCTTTTTCAGAGCGCAACGAGCAACAGTTCCACCGTGGCTTGCATTGACAGAAACGGGGTATGTACGAACACCACCTTAGAAACCAGAACTAGCGACTGCGTCGCGGCTATATGATACATAGAAAATGCCCCTCTTAACCCAGATGATTTGGATTTTTCTTCCTGTGTGGGTTTCCCTGCATGGTTCCCTTACCTCTGCACTAGGGCCAGCCGTTAGCTATCACATGTCACAGTGCCATTCAAAGTGCGGTTTGTGGACCAGCAGCCAAGGAGCACCTGGCACCTTTTAGAAATGCAGATTCCCAGGCCACCAACAAAGCTGGGTTCTGGGGGTGGCACCAGTACCCTGCGTCTGAGCTGGCCTTCTAGGTGGTGCTGGCACATGCTGATGCACAAAGCCCTGCTCCAGACCCATGCTACGTGGCAAAGAAGCCACTAGCCACATGTGGCTACTTGAATTTTAATGACTTAGAATGAAATCAAATATGAAATTCAGTTCCTCAAACATTTGAAGTGTTCATAACGACTCCCCTGTTGCAAAGCCAGATCACAGAACAAGTGTGTCGCTGCAGAGAGTTCTGGTGGACGGCGCCAACCCGTGCCCGGCCGCTCTCTGCAGCCTGCAGTCCAGCATCAGGGACCGACTCTGGGCCTGCCCCAGACCTTCTGCATCAGAGCCTGCATTTTAACCAGATTGCAGGTGATTTTATACACATTGACGTTTGAGCAGCCCTGACGAGAGTAACTTTGCCTAATTTCCTCCTCAGCAGAGCTGTCCCATCAAGGAAGAGAGCTTCTTGCAGCGGTATAGCTCAGACCCCACTGGCGCCTTGACCGAGGACAACATGGATGACACCTTCCTCCCCGTGCCTGGTGAGTGCTTTGCCCTGGAAACAGATAGGCCCCATCCTGCAGCAGCTGCTCTGGCCCTCGGGCGCTTCCTCCCAGCTGAGCTGCAGCCTGGACTGTGGCGGATTTGCAGACTCAGTGACGGGCGTGGGAAGCCGATCAACACGAAACAGCTGAGCACGCGCAGGGTCTTCATTGCCTCGGCGTTGTCAGCTGCAGGTTTGTTTGAAGAATGAGTCTGCATATTTTCCAGAATTTGAAGCAAACCACAAAGGGGTGTGTGTGCACGTGCATGTATGTGTGTGTGTGTGTGTGTGTGTGTGTGTGAGAGAGAGAGATAGAGTCAATCCCTGCTCTCGCTCCCTGCTCCATTCTTGACCTGTGAAGCGTATATTTAACTAATCTAAGCTTTATCCCAAGACACTCCTAATGAGGTTTCTCATACACACACACTCCACACCCCTGAAAGCAGGCGGTCCTCTGAGAACTTTGAACTTGCAAAGCATACATGTGCACATTACTTTGAGACGCACGGAAAGAACATGGTCTATTCTGCAGCACCAGCAAAATGGCAGTCTCTGCGGCCCCACCCTCCGTCCTCAGTGCCTCCCTGGAGACACACACAGGGTCCGGATGAGCCCTGGAATCTTGCTGGGGCAATGCCTTGCTGATCACTTCACCTCTGATTTCTTTTCGATTGCAGAGTACATAAACCAATGCGTTCCCAAAAGGCCCGCAGGCTCTGTGCAGAACCCCGTCTACCACAACCAGCCTCTGAACCCAGCTCCTGGCAGGGACCCACACTACCAGAACCCCCACAGCACCGCTGTGGACAACCCCGAGTATCTCAACACCACCCAGTCTTCCTGCATCAGCAGTACACTCAACAGCGCTGCCCCCTGGGCCCAGAGGGGCACCCACCAAATCAGCCTGGACAACCCTGACTACCAGCAGGACTTCTTTCCCAGGGAAGCCAAGCCAAACGGCATGTTCAAGGGCCCTGCGGCTGAAAATGCAGAGTACCTAAGGGTTGCGCCTCCAAGCAGGGAATTTACTGGAGCATGACCACGGAGGATAGCATCAGCCATAAAACCCCAGACTGCAGACACCCAGGACCAAGCCCCACAGCCACTGTAGCCCGACAGCCATGCCCACACCCACTTGAGGACCCACAGACTGGTGGCGCCATGTTTGCGCTGACCAGCCACTCCTTCAGCCAGGAAGTGCCCCCTACTCGGGTGCTCTTTGGGAAGTTGTAGGCACATTCCTTTGTGTTCAACTGTGAAGCTTCCACAAAAAGGCACCCGGCAAGAATGTTGTCTATTTGAACAGAAGTTTACCTTTAAGTGAGGTATATTTAGGAAAAAATAAATATATATAAGGATTTTTATTGGTTGGGGACCTTTGGGATTTTTAATTGTCATTACTGATTTTGATTTTAATGGACTCTTCCGACGAGGAGGAAGCTTGCTTGCAGCACTTGCTGCGCTGAATGCGTCCAGGCCCAGCTGTGACCAGGGAGCACCGGCCACCAGTATTCCCGCTGACACTCAATCCTATTGGCTCTGCTTCAAGGCCATGGCGCTGCATGACAACTAAATATGCAGGAGTCCTCCACGTCCCAGGCAGGCCTGGTGGGTACTCTGTTAAGTTGTGGCAGGTACCGTAGGATACGCCACTTTGCCTCTTCCTGGGCGAAGAAGAAACGGAGGGGGTAGAATTCTTCCTTGGACTTATTTTGTGTAAATGTCTCTGTGGTACTAAGTCCCCACGGGTTGACTGGTGTTTTCTAATTGTGAGTATTGGACATACTTGTTTATTTTCCATTCCGTTGCTTTGACACTCAGTGTGCTTTCCCTGTCTTGCTGTCACGAAGTCAGCAAGAGAAGACGGTACAGTAAATAACAAAAGATTCCAGCCCACATTTGGTCCCCCGTGTTCAGACCAATAGCCTTTAATCAAGATGGAACAATAATGCAAAATGTTAATGTACGAATATATCCACTGAATCTGAGGCTCGGATGAAATGCATCAAGCTTTGGGGGGCGTATATCAGGAGACTATAAAAATGAAGCTGCTCTTAAATTTCCCTTAGTCTTCCCCACCCAACCCCCAAATATTAGTTTAGGTTACTCATAGAAGATAATTTTCTCTTTTCCTTTTACTTTAAAAGTTTTCACTCTAAGAATATGTGTTCCTCCCTGGGCAGCTGCCCCCAGACTGCCCCCCTGCCTTTGTGAAAAAGGTGTCTAGGCCCTGAAGCAACTCTTCAGGAACTTGCAGCCCTGGCCAGAGTAGGCACATTTTGGCAATAAAAATAACATTATGAAGATTGTGGAATTCAAGTGGTCAATACAAAAGTAGAGTTTGAAATTGATGGTAATACTTTCACAACATCTACAGATGTTTTAGAAGAAAAAGAAATTCCTTCCTGAAATAATTCCCCTGTAGTTGGAGGATCCCAACTTTTTCCTGGTCCGTGTGTGTGCCTGCATCTGATTGGCTAGCAGCACCTGTAAACAATGTTTTAAACACTCCTAGTCAATATCTACCCTGTCAGATTATCAAGGAAGAAATGTTTCACACACTATTTTCAGCCTACAGATTTGCTCAGCCACACACACACAAATGTTCCTTTTGTTTTTAAATTAGCAATTTAAAAGTAGATTGATCAGGGCTCTACAGTTTTGTTAAGAAAATATTTGACCTTTGTCATAATGGAAATATGACTATATTTCATTCCATTCCATTCTAGTCTCAAATACCCTTAACTATCTATACCACCCCGGCATAGGTACCAAAGATACAAAAATAAATAAAAGATTATCCCTTATTCTGAGAAATTCACAATTTAGCAAAGGAAATGGACTCGTAAATCCTGACCTTGACAAAGGGCAGGCAGAACTCCGGGCAGCGAGGGTGGTTCTGCCTGGGGAAGCCCAGAGGCTTCCCCAAGGAGATGGGCCTCGGAGATGACAGGGCTGAGCCTCGAGGGAAAAGGAGGCGGTGAGCCCGGCTGTGGGAGCCCGGACCGTGATCCACTGATAGCGCAAAGGCGAGTCCAGCCATCCTAACCAGTCCCTCCCCTCAGGCCTGGGAATTAGGCTTGGAGCACCCCCAAGTTCCCAAAGCACTGCATCCCCATCGGGATTTCACCTTGGAACATAAAGAAATACTGTAGTCAGAACTGGGAGACAGAATGACTCACGTTCTGCTGTCACTTTTTGTGGAGAGCAGATGATTGATGAGGGAGGGCAATTGGAAGCCAGTCAGATTGTAGTAATTAAATCCTAGTATTTTTGTAGTTTGAAACACTTTAACACGATAAAATAGCAAAAGCAATGCAAGTTTTCTTTTCTTCTCCTTCATAGTTCAGTTTTCCTGCATCAAATTGAGTTGCTAAATTCTACTAATTTTAAGATTGTGTTTCCCAAAACGTTCTCACTGCCTCTGTCCCGGCACCCTCTCCAGGGACCCAGTTAGGAGGGGGTGCCCTGAGCCCTGTCACTTCCACTCCACAGTCCTAAGGGTCACATCTCACAAATTGTTCTCTGTCCCCTGGGTCCACGCTCATTGATGACCAGTCCCTGAGACCCCACAGAGAGCCTGTCTGCTGTGTCTTCCTCAGCCAGTGCCTGCAAGACCTTTCCACATGGCCCTAGCCTAAGACCTGGCCTTTGGGAAAGTGCAGAGTTGGGAGCTGTCACAGTGGGCTGAGATCCTTACACACATCCTCCCGTACAATCTCTAAGGAGTCCCTCTAATTACAGCCTATCAGAAACACTTGTCTGGATGTGAGGGTGATCTGGCTGCGACATCTGTCACCTCATTGATCGCCAGCTGATCTGGCTGGCTAGGCGGGTGTCCCCTTCCTCCCTCACTGCTCCGTGTGCATCCCTCCCGAAGCTGTGCACTCGGTCGAAGAGGACAACCTTCCCCGCTAGAGGAGGACCGGTCTTCGGTCAAGGGTATAGCTGCGCTCCCCTGCTAAAACCTCCAAACAAGCTCTCAAGGTCCATTTGTAGGAGAACGTAGGGTAGTCAAGCTTCCAAGACTCCAGACACATCCAAATGAGGCACTGCACGTCGTAGTCTACCTTTCTTTAAAAAAAAAAAATAAGAAACACTTGTCATCCTCTGCAGTAAAAAGAAGAGACAAACCTTTTAAACTCCAAAACTGCTATGAGCCCAGGTTGCCACTGATTTTATACGTAAGAGCACGGTGGCAGCATCTCTTTGCATTCCAGTTGATGATACAGCTTAGATATTTGTTGAAAGTTCTTAATCTTGTGCTTTAGCCTCCCCTGCTCCAGCTGCGGACATATACAAACTGTGGGGTGTGCAAAAGGACCTGGTTCTCAAGCCCATCTGCCCTTGGGAATCCCCGGGTGTCAACCAATAGATTCTGATTTAATTTTTCTCAGGTGCAGCCTGGGCCCAGGGACTTTTCAGAGCGTCCCCAGGTTATTCTGAGGAGTGGGAACGTTGAGGAAACCTCTGCTGTAAAGGAAGGCCTAGGCCCCAGCACTCACGTGGCCTCTCCTTCCCACGTGCGGGGCCAGGCCTGCATGGTGGGATCCGCTGTGGTCACCCTCACCTCGAACTAGAGCCACTGGGCAGCTCCAAAAGAAGGGGTCGGCAGTCTTCAGCGGTCAAATCTCAGGGGCTCCCACGTGATTCCATTGGGCAGCCAGGGTTGAAACTGTCCCCTCCAGGGTCCCCTTCAGTTGCAGAGCCCTATGGGTCTGTGTCGTGCCCCAGGAGGTTCCCCTGTGCAGCGGAAAGAACAGTTTGCAGTCAGTGATGTGCTTGAGATGTGGCCACTAGTGGCCATTCCAAAAGCCTCCAATCCATTGTCACCAGCAGCTTATGCTGAACGTGGCAAATACCCAAACCTGAGCCTTGATAAAGCCTTCAGATCCTTCGCATTCTCTGAGAAATTACACAAACCCCCTTGTGAGCGAGCCGCCCCCTCGTGAGTGGCAACTGTGGAACTGCCCCTCAGTGTCTGCCCTGCATCACTTTCTTGTGATAAGCCACGTTTTATTGCAGCGTAAGGATTGTTTATGTTCCCTTGCCTGGGGGCTGTGGAGCCTTTCTGAACAGAAATCCCAGCCTCTTTCCCAGCCACACCCGGCATGCCAGGGGCATACGTCTTTGTACTCTTAAACACATAGACAGGATTTTTAAATGTAAATCTATTTTTGTAACTTTTTTGTGGAATATTGTCCTCTTTATGTAGCACTGAACTTTGTAAAGTATATTTTTAGGAAACTCATTTTTCTACTAAAGGCAACACAGTTAACTTTAGAAAGACTACAATAGAATCCAAATTTGAACTGAAATCTTTGTTTAAAAGGGTTAACTTGAAGCAAGAGAAAAGCCTTTCTCTCTCTTATAAAAAGGTACAACCTCATTGTGGAGCCAAGCCAGTTTATTGCCATGGTGAAGAGGAGAATTGTCATTTTTTATATTTATGATATTAGAGTAGATGGAAAGCACATTTAACTTGGTCTGAAGCAGGTTCCGCTGAGTCTGTTTGGGGCAATGTTGATGGAAAGAGATAATCTGCTATCACTACTAGAAAAATCCAACTGCATGTCACACTCTGATTGTCTGCCAATATCACCTTGTTAATGTAAGAAAAGCAATAATATAGCACTTTGTTAGTTTATATATATAATGTGATTTCAATGCAAATTATTTTATTTTTATATTTACAATTGATGTGCATTTATCAATATAGACTAGAAATGTTTGGAGAGACCTAATAATGTTCAGCTTATCTTGGTTACTGGTTATATTGATGAAATCCACCAACAGTCTCACCAAGTCTCGTGGCCACCGTAGAGAAGGGTCTCTCAGCCCTGGCTGCAAATGACGTCACCAGGGAAGCTTTCAGAAGCTTACACCGTGGACCAATTAAATATAGATCTCTAGGGGTGAAACCCAGGTATTTGCACATTTTATAGCTCCTAAGGTCATTGCAATACGTAGCCAAAGTTGAGAACCACCAGCCTAGGGACTGGCCACAGGGCTTGTACTTACAGGCAAATTCTGCAGGTGTAGGTGACTCCTAGGCCCAGATAACTGTAGGCCGCAAAGACCTGAGCACCTGCCACTGGAACCTGACTCAGAGTTTCCATGAAGGTTGCCCAAGCACTAGAAGAGAGAGTGTCCAACCAATCAATGAAAAGCAAAGGAAATATAATACAGACACTTCTTTCCTATTTCCCAAGCTTTCTCCCTCCATTAAAGTTGGACTGGTAGTTAAAAAAAAGATAGTTGACTATTCTTGTGGCTTACACAGCTGACAGTGTTGCCCTCCCTAAAGTAACCTTTCTTTCCCAGGATAAAAGAAAACATTGACTTGTCAATTACATTGCAAAGGGCAGACCCCGAGAGGGCTGCACAAGTGGTTGATGGCTTTCATAAAAACAAGAATCAAAAAAACACTTTTTATACATTCTTCATAAATTATACCTGGGATAAAAATGAAAGCGAATAGTTGTGTTTTTTCTTCCATGGATAACCACACAACTGCAGTGGGTCCTCCAAGGTTGTAAATCTGTCCTGTCCAAATGACCTGAAGTGCTAAGAATCCCCACCACGTGGCCTGGCAGACAACACTCCATTTATGTTTTCTGACGCATTTACTTATTTTTAAAAAAGAAACCTGTTGACCTGATTTGGCTACGAAAATAATCTTGCTGTATAACATAATCTGTTGGAAATTAAGAGATCCTATGCATTTGATGACAGTGTTACAGGTGACGGTATAACTGATTAACAGCAGACAGCAATAACTTCATTTTAGAAACATCCAAATAGCTTTACAGCTTCTACATGTGGTACGTTTTAATTGTGTAAAGTTTTGCTATGATGAAAGCAGTATTTGTACAAATGAAAAGCAGGGTTCTCTTTTTTACGGTTTATACTGTTGATCAGAATATGTTGCTTGTGTATTGAGTATTAAAAAATTAGATGTATATTATTCATTGTTCTTTGCTCATAAGTACCTTATAATAATATTGTATTCTTTGGTAACAATGCAGTTATTGATATTATTAATCACATCTGACGACTGTCGATGTTCTTTCCTGATAAATTTTTTAAAGAATTAATAAACTTTATTTTTAGAGCAGATTTAGGTTCACAGAAATACTGGGCTGAAAGTGCAGAGAGCTCCCATCCCTCACCCCCGACACACAGCCTCCACACTGCCACCCCCATGCCCCAGGGGCCAGACAACCTTTCGATGGAAAAACCCACTGGCTGGCTTGACGGGCCAGGTGCCCGGGTTCTTTTGCACTGCGCCATCGAGGCCACGTTCTGACCCAAGCTTTTCACAGACCACGGTCCTTGCTATACCTCCTGAGGTCGCTCCTTCCAAGGTTTCCTTCGTAGCTTTTCCGCCTTCACAGAGCCAAGGGGGAATTCCTTGACGGAAGAGGTGTTTCTATGGCAAGCCAAGGTTCTGTTTCCTCCCGGCACGCAGTGGATGGTGATTCTGCTAAAAGTCAGAGGAATTCACGCACCGCCACCTTGCCGAGGGCCTCTGACTCAGCCTCCGCTCTTCACAGCAGCTCCTTACCTTCACGGTGACTGTCACTCTCCGCCATGAACTTTCATGGTGGGACTGTCATCACACACTGTGCTCGTGTAGTCGGGCCAGTACTCACACCAAGGGAAGGAGCCAGGAGTGCTGAGGGGAAGTATTTTATTGAGATAGAATAAAATACAGTCACATGTTGCTTAATGACGGGGTGTAGTCTGAGAAATGCAACGGCAGGCGATTTTGTCATGTGAACCTCACAGGTCCGTCACACGGCACATGACTGCACCGTATAAACCCCAGTTCTGCCTCTAAACGCTCAGATAAATGAGTAAGGAAGGTTCTCTCAGTCGTTCTAGCCGTAAAAGTGAGACCTAGGGAATTTGAACTCAACAACTGAGAAAAAGCAAACCTACTGATGAAGCAAGTGATGCCACTCAAAAGGAAAGAACTTCCAGAAACCCAGCATCTGGGCTGAGCGGCGGGAGGCCGGGAGCAGGGTGCGGGGCAGGCAGAGGCAGGGGGCATCCGGAGCGCGCCCCGGGGGGGGGTCGGTGCCTCCGACTCTCCAGTGCACTGGGACCCCCTCAGGGTCGCAGGACAAAGCCTCGCCTCCTGCCGCAGTGGTCCCTCCCCAGCTGGTTACTGCACGGCGCTCCACCTGTTTCTGTTACACAGGAGACCCGAGAGCAGGAAGCCGACGCTGCCGGCTCAAGGTCACCCCCAACACTTTTGGGGTGGACCCTGATGGTTTTCAGGAAAAGTGCAGCTTTGTTTTCATGCTTTGCTTGTGAACGCCTCGGGGGCCTACGTGCAAACGCAGGGCAGGACAACCAGGTCTCCTGTGGGCCCGGTACTGGTGTGGGAACCCACTGGCCTCATGACCTCACCCCCGTCCCCTCGGCGCCCCCCCCCCAGCCTCCTGAGCCGCCACACCCTGACCTGGGGAAGCCCCTCCAGTGCACTTGGTCTGTGAGAATCAAAGCTGTCGCCTAGGGGTGTTAGCCTGCACAGAGAAAGGCAAGTTTCAGCAAATGAGGCAAACGTGAGCCGTATTCTGGGGCACTGCACTTCTGAGCCTGCCATGCCCCTCCAGGTGAAGGCCATGGCTGACAGCCCCGGGTGAACCCCCGTAGCCTCAGGGCAAAGTGACAGTGCCGGCTGCTCACCACCGGGAATCTCAGCGGCAGCAGTGCAGATGGGGCTTCAGCGGGTAGAGATTTTGCCTTTTGGGCCAATAATCCTATAAAAGTAATCGTAACCATGTAGGGAGAGCAAAGATTTCCCAAGAATGGGAGAGTTTTATTTAAAAAAAAAAAAAAAAGAACTGAATTGTTCTTCCTGTGTTGCTTCGGGTCCCTTGCTCGGGCCAGCTGGACCCCAGACGTCCTTTCCTGCCTCTTCCTCCGGACCATCCAGGTCCTTCCGCCACCCCCAGAAAGGACATCTGAAAACCTGGGTAGAGAAGCAGTAAGATCACATCTGGTTTCTGCCCTGGTCTAGAAAACAGTAAACAAAATATGATAAAGAGCCTGTGGGCAGACATTTGTATCTTATAAACGTAAACGTGAGGAAGCCTCAGGCTCTGCTCCTGAGTCACGCCCAGGGCCCGGGGACACTCCCACTGGGGCCCTGCACCCACACCCACGGTCCTCTGCGGCTGCCTCAGATCCTGCTCCCTAAGGATCTGGGTCGGCCCAGAAACTTGAATACTAGGTTCTAAAGGAAACAAAAGCATCCCCTTTATCCCTTTCCTGAAAGTTAACCCTCTGAGCCCAAGAAAAGAGCATCCCCTGTCCTAGACTTACTGTCACGTGTGTGGCTCTTAAGCAAGAATACGAAGGGAGCCCACAGCACCTGCCCCTCTGTGGCCACACTGGGTGCAGCTTGGGCACGGAGGGCTGCACACTGCAGGTACCCAGCAGGCCTCACAGCCCCGGGCCAGCTGGCAGAGAGTCCCCAGGTCCCCAACGCCTGAGCATGGTTCAGGAGGGGGAGGGCAGGCCCCACACCCAGGGGGGACAGGGGAGCTGGAGAGACTAAGGGGCATCCACATCCCGAGGTCCCCATTGCTTGGGACCAAAGGTGGCTCTGCCCAAGCAAGAGGGACCTGAGAACTCAATAGGAAGTGGGAATCCAAAGCCTCCAGGGGCCTAAAGGCACATTCCGTGTTCTAAAGTGCATGATGTCTTCTTTCATTGAACCTGTGGTGCCATGGAAACAATGCAGTGATGCTCTGTGTAGGCCAAGGGTTGAGGGAGGGGCAGGGTTTTTCATATAGATCAATAACATAGAGGAAATTGAAAGGGCAAAGGCCCATCACTAAAAGGTTTACTCCATCCAAATGGTTTTTGAGTGTTCTGGCAAACTTTCAAAGAATAGCTGTTTTTTATATTAGTTAATGTGTTTCAGAACATAGAAAAAGATAGGAAGCCTCCCAATTCATTCTATAAGATTAGAATAGTATGAAAAATCAAAAAAATGTTGCAAAAAGAAAACTATAGCTTCACGTATGAATAGATGTAGAAATCCAAAATGAAATGCAGAAAATAGAATCAATTTTTCCAGGAATTTAAGGATAGTTCATCTTGTTTATATACATGAAGAAAATAATAGGAGAAATGTTCATATTAACAGATGCTTACACAGCATTTGATAAAATTCAATCACATTGCTCTTGAACTCTCTTGATCACTTAGGAATAGATGGCAATACCTTTAACTGGATAAAAGTATTACTGTCTACCAAAAATTAATAAGAAACATCAAACTTAATGGTAACATCACAAGAGCTTAACACCTTAAATAAGAACAAGACAAGGTGACTATTATCACTTTTATTATTCAAAACTTCTGAAGTTCAATGTTTTGGAGACAAAGATGTATTATTTAAATATGATATATTTGCATTCTTAGAATAGAATCAGAAAACCGCATCCCATGCCCAAGGGCCAAATCTAATCAGCAGCCAGTTTTTGTAAATTAAGTTTTATTGGAATGCAGCCACACCCGTTCACTTATGTGTTGTCTACTGTTACTTCTTTGGGCAGAGCTGAGTCCTTGCGACAGAGATCCCAGGACGTGCAAAGCCAAAAATACTCCCAATCTGGTCCTTTACAGAAAAAGTTTGCCTACCCCTAAATAACTGGCTGAAAAACAAATTGAACAAATAAGAAAATTAGTAGGGTAGCCATATATAAATATAATCGATAGCTTTTCTACATACCATCAATCATTAGACAACGTAATGGAAAAGAATTTTATTAAAACTAGCAACTAAAACTATAAAATATCTAAAATTAAATGTTCAAGAACAATATTAAAATAAAAGCTATAATACTTGGCTGAGGCATTAAAGACTAGATATATTCATGGATATAAGGACTTAATATTATCAAGATAACAATTCTCCCTAAATATTACATAAATTCAGTGAAATGGAAATGAGAATTTTGGTGGTTATTTTGGGGAGGATGAGTTTTAGAACTTGGAATCTATTAAAGAACAGAAAATGTACCACAATATCTAACATTTGGAAAACAATTGAGTAGTAAAGCAATTATATAAAAACACACTATATAAAACTATAATTAAATCTGTATAGTGCCAATGTAGTTGCAGATAATATTGGAAACATTTGGAAGTTTAGGAGCAGACACGGGTACATAGAAAGTAGCACATGATACAGGCAACATTTCCAGACAGTGGGAGAATGAAAGCTTTGGAGAAAACCTCTGTACATTGGAAAGTCAGTTACATCTCTATTTCACACCTTACTCCAAAGCAAATTCCAGATGGAATAAAGGTCTAAACATAAAAGCCAAAACAGTGTATTGGGCAAAACGTGTGTGAATATTTCTGAACCTTAGGATGGAAAGATGATGGAAATGCACACAAAACTCCAAATACATAAAGAAAAAGGCCGGGCGTGATGGCACATGCCTGTAGTCCCAGGTACTCGGGAGGCTGAGGCAGGAGGATC
>CAUYRT010096642.1:0-12533 GCA_963574885.1 Lepilemur ruficaudatus
TATTGTTTGTATTTTAAGCTGCATTACCAAAAAAGTCAAAAGTGAAAGTTTATAAAGTGAAAAAGTTACACTAAGCTCTAGTAAATTTATTATTGAAGAAAGAATTTTTTACAAACTTAGTGTAGCCTAAATGTATAGTATTTAGAACTCTACAGTAGTGTACAGTAATGTCCTAGGCCTTCACATTCACTCACCACTCACTCACTGCAGAGCAACTTCCAGTCCTGCAAGATCTATTCATGGTTTAGGTGCCTATGTACTTACCATAGCAATAGGCTATACCATATAGCCTAGGTGTGCAGTAGGCTATACCATTTAGGTTTGTGTGAGCATATTCTCGTGATGTTTGCACAGCGATGACATCACCGAGCTACTTATTTCTCAGAATGTTTCCCCGTCATTAAGCAATGCATGACTGTATTTACTCTTATTTTGGTTATATCATAGTGTTGACTTATATTGAGCTTAATGAAGACTAAAGTCTCATTAAGCCCTATCCCATCTTGTGCAGTTGGTTGTTTAGGGGCAGCAAGTGTATAACTTGATGTTTATTTCTTTCACATTTTACCTCATTAGATCTATTTCATCTCCCCTGCCCGTCACAATGTTTCCTAACTGCTGTTTCTGTCATCCACCATAGACCACCCTCCTTCATAGCTTAGTGACATACGCAAACTTGATAGACCTGCCCTCAGCGACTTCATCTACTTCATCCATAACAACAATGAATAATCAGGGCTTGCTGTGACATATTTAGTGTCAGCTAAAGAGGAAACCTTTAAAAGCTTCACATTCTTTATGGAGAATGGAAAGGAGACAGGTGGGCTATCTATGTAGTAACAAGTTGAAAAATGTACTGTGTTCATTGGCTCTATTACTATAAAAAAATGACAAGAAATCAGTTTTTCAAAAACGTCAAGAGATGAAAAGTTATGTACACAGACACTTGTGTGTATAGAAAGAGACTCTAGAGTTAAGCAGGTGAACTGAGTCAGAATGTAGCAAGTCTGGACAAAGAGGTCTCCAGATCCTAGTTATCATCTAACAATAGGCCTTTTGCTTACAGCTCAGATACTGTTACTTTAACTCACTAATATATTTTGCTCGTGTATGCATGGCCTAAAATGACTCCCTGGGGATTTATTTTAACCAACAGAAGCTAAGAAAAGTTTCACAACATGAAACCATTTGATCAGCTCAGCTTCCAATGGCATAATATTACTCTCCTCAAGTATAGAATGGCCAAGCCTCAGGAGCCGACATGGCCATGTCTGTGTCCACATGAAACAAAGATAAATTATTTCAGAAGAGGTAACTGCACAACTTGGCAATGAGACCCAATCGGAATGTCAGTTTTCTTCCCACATGCTGATTAAAAGAATGAATAAAAATAAATGGATAGCCTCCAGGGTGAGTATAAAATAAAGCGATTTTGCATCTTATCAATTATGTGAAAATGCCAGATAGATCCCTCTTAGTTTCTAACATGTTTCAGAACAATTGCTATGTTCACTTCAGCTTTGAATTACAGGGTAACTGTCAAGAAAATCATTTTTAATAATGAAAATGTCATAGGTAGCTCCACTAATTCAATGAGAATGCCTTACGAAAACTCAGCTCACAGAGCACAACCACACTAGAACCCAAATTTGAAGAGAGAATGGAGTTCACTGATAATGAGTAGTCGTTTTTGTCATGGATCTTTGGGGCTGTTCCCAGAGCTTGACCACTATCCCACCTAGGGTGGTTCATACAATCCCCACTTAAATGGCAAAGACATATTTTCCCACCCTTCTGCCACAGAAGCTGTTCTTATGTAGTTTTATAGTAAAAGTTCAACTATAAGTAATTATAAGCATTTTAAAATATTTAAATTGCTTCTGAATTTTAAAAATCAGGGACATGTACTTTTCCATCAAATAAAAATGAATTTATTTTTATTATACTACAGAAGTTTGTTTACTGTAAATTACAAATTCTATTACTAAACAGTCAACACACTGATATATTTACTTCAGATTACATTATACCACTAATTTTTTTTCCTTAGAGTTTTGAAACTTTTAAATCAAGAAGGTGAACTTAGATAAGCTTATTTATGTAAGTTGAATAACATAAATTTGAAGTTGCCAAACTGATGCCCATGATCCAAACTCGGCTTGTTGCCTGTTCTTGTAAATAAAGTGTTATGGGAACACAGGTTCCCTCATTCGTTTACATATTGTCTATGGCTGCTTTCACAGTACAGTGGTAGAGGTGAATATTGGGACAAAAGCTTTATGGTCTGCGAAACTTAAAATATTTACTATCTGATCCTTCACAGAAAAAGTTTACAGACCTCTGACATAAACTATAAAATTAGGAGTTGTACTCCAGACCCATCTATTCTACCTTCTCACACAATCTTTTTACAAAGTATTAATTTTGCCTTCAAGTCACTGCCCTCAAACTAGTCCCTTAGTCTTCTGTAATTAGCACCTGAGGTAGAAACACATTTAGCAGTCATTTTATGCAATTGTCTTATTTTAATGAAAAGGAAACAAGGCTTAAAGAGGAGAAATGACCTTTCCATATAGAAAAAGAAAACTAGACCCCAATCTGGAGTTTTATAACAATGATTTCCCCTATGATCCATCCTTGTATGGTGAGGAGGCTAGAGGATAGGAGAAAATGTTTTTAGATGAGGACTAAAACATAGTCCTCAAACCAGCAGCATTAGCAACTCTTGGGAATTAGTTAGAAATGCAAATTCTTGTGCCCCCCATCCCCAGACCCAACTGAACCAGAAACTCTAAGGGTGGAGCCAGTGATCAAAGTTTCATCAAGCCCTCTAGGAGATTCTGGTGCAAGGGAAAGTTTCAAAACCACTGATGGAGAAACAACCACCCAGTCAAATGGGGAGTTAGCATGGCATCATGTTCAAGCTCCTATGATGAAAAGGCAAGGTTTGGAATATTACAACAAGAGAAGAGAGTCAGGGCAATGCAAATGGAGACCTTGTTCCTTGACCAGGACCTCTAGCATTTTGAGGGCCGAACTAAAATGGACAATGTATCCTACTTTTAAAGAAAAAGAAACAACAATCTCAGGGTTTGACAGCCAACTTCTGCAATCAAAAACACCATAGACAGGAAGGTATTGATAATGCTGCTCGTTGGGTTCAAAGAGCAAAGGAAAGCATTTTTATGAATTGACAGAATCCAGAAAGCTAACTTCTACCCTGGCCCCAGGCATAGACCAACTTCTCCCTGGTCTTCAACCTGTTAGTGAGTGCCATACTTAGGATGGCAGGGCCAGTTTCCTGGCTGCTCCTTGCAGATCAGGTTCTTCTCTTCTTGCCAGAAAGAGACATATGAGTCCTTTACATGTCCCTAGCATGGTTATCCTCCTCAGTTTCTGGAGAGGTTCAGAGGAAACCGTCAGATGGTCAAATGGCCATGATTACAGGAAATCTATGGCAAAGGTCTTCTCCACCTTGCCTTCTCTTTCTATGTTGTCACAGCAATTTGTCCTGAATTTTTTATAATGTGGTAGTTGACTGGTTACTTATGGTAATCGTTTCCCTTCTCATCTCTGTAATCCCCAGAAAAACTCAAGACCTGGTACTGCTCAAGTCTTCAGTATTACGTTAGTTTCAGGATAAATGCTATTCACTTTTTTTTTTTAACAGCATGAAGCATAGAAATGAAATCTGGCCTTCACAGTTTGTTCTCTTTCTCCCAGTAGATTTTCCAGTTACTAGTAGTAGTAATAGGCATAGGTGTAGGTCTAGGAGCAGCTGTCATCGAGTGTATAAAAGCCTCACTTGCAAACCCTAGCTTGCTCTCTCTTGTCAATGATGCCCAAATCCTGTTCACCCAGGAAAATGGGCAGCTAAGTCTCAAACAGGCCACTATAGGGCTTCATCTTTGCCCAGAGAATAGGGAAGAAATAGTTAATTGAGTTTCAGTCTGTAGCATCATCAGGGGCCATCATTCACTTCTGTTTCCTCTCATGTGATCTTACCTCTCTATCCCTTTTTCAGGTTTTCATCTTCACTTTCCTGAACCTTTATCTCAGCCTAAGTGATTTCTCTCTAGTTAGGGTAGATATCCTCAGGCCATCTACCATGCTGTCAATCAGATCTTGACTGGACCATGTCAATCCCAAATGTAAAATTTCTCATGTTCCTTTGCTACCCACCAGATGAAGTCTAAATCCCATGGCCTAGCTCCATCTCCAGCCTTTATCTCCAGGCTCATCACCTACCATACCCTTCCTATACTCTTCTTGCTCCTGATATTCTGGGCTCATTATTCACTTCACTTTCTAACACAACATGTATTTTTACACTTCTATATCTTTGCACTTGAGGTTACCTCTCTTTGGGATTTACCTTCCTTCAAAAATCTACTTGGCTAAATTTCTCATCCTTTAAGGTCTCATTCAAATATCACCTCTTCAATGAAGTCTTTCCTTATTCCCTGTGCATCCTTCTAGAAAATAGCATACAGTCACCCTTTGGTATCTCCAGGCGAGTGGTCTAGGGTCCCCCACAGATACCAAAATCTGTGGATACTCAAGGCTCTGATGATACAAAACAGCATAGCACTAAAATGTTGCATTTCCTAGAAACTAATAACCCTAGGATCTTTCTACCTTCCCATATAGCACAGATATAAGGTCCTTGGCAAATTTACAAATAGAAGAACCACAGACATCTATGAAAAGAAGCTGGGCTGTAAGCAAGATCTAGGGAGCAAGTCCAGAAAGATAACTATTTTTCATTTGGATTTCTGTGGTCTGGATAATGCTGGAGAAATATGGATTCCAAGCAGTTCAGCAATCTTTCTGCCTAATCAGCTAGGTGGTCTAAAGGTGCACAAAAATATTGTCACTGCCGAGGGAAATAAACTGATTCTAAAGAAAAGCCCCAATCCATTTGTGCTGGCCCAGCTTTACACTTGAACTCCATTCATCTGTGGACATGTTTCAAGGCCTTTTTTTCAATTGTCATGAAACAACAGTAGCTAACTTGGTGTATTGGCTCTTATGAGGGAAAGTGGTCTTTTAAGAGAACTTTGACTCTGCTTCTTTCAATAATATGCCTTGACCCTTTGGTGGCTTGTATGATCCTGCTATTGTGTGATTTGGTTTTATCTGAATTTGAAACAACAAGGATATGATTGAAAAGATAGTACTTTATACCGCGACCTTGATTTTAACCATCCATTTGGATGTTGAAGTACTGGAGATATTTCTTATCAAATTGGAACAGAACACTTTCAGCTGTAAGTAATGTAAAAACAAACAAGGATGGTCAAAAATAGATCATTTTATGTGGATGACTACAGAATCTGATCTAGAGATCTTAATTCAGCTCCGAAAACCAGGTTCTCTTTCCCCTCCACAACCTCTGAGAAACTATATGCTATAAATGGGTAATGAGTACAGTTGGAAAAGAAACAAAAAGAACTCTGCCTAGTACTTTATTCAGAAAGGGGAGGGTTAGTGGCGGGGGTGCGTTGTATTAACAAAGTAAGGTTATAAGAATTGCTCATCTCCTGTGGCAATTTCAGCCTAATTCTCATAAGACGTTGGAGACACTTTAGGATTCAAAACAAATCAAATCAGACTGCTTGGATTATTAATAGTTAATTAAAGAAGCTCCAGAAAAATGTTAATGAAAAGTTCCCTGGTTTATTATGGGCTTACACAAAACAAAAATTGAAACAGGAATTCTATTCTCACACTAGTCAAGCCTCAACTAAAGTCCTTTGTCCCTTACCTGTTCCAGGCACTGGGGACCTAGAAAGCCTAAAAAGGATCTGGGGTTATGTTGTGATCATCCCCAAAAGTCTGGAAAAACAATATTTCCTTGAAAAGAACTAGCAAAGAATTCATCCCCCTTGTACTAACTGAACAGATGACCTAATTGCCAGCCTCTTCCATAAGCCCTTTTCAAATATTCTAACCCAGGATGAGCTTTTCCTTCTCGTAAAAAATTTGCCCTTTGAGTTAGCACCACATGGTTAAATGCCATACTTTATAACTTCAAAACTTCCTGAGGGAATGTCCCACCCCTCACTTACATAGTACTGAATTGAGAGTTTGAGCTCACTCAAGTTGATAGATTGCCTAACTGGTTTTAAATATATCAATAGATATCTATAGCATGTAACAGGACATCTGGCAAGAGGGGAAAACTATCAACTTTGGAACAAGCAAGTAGCTTAGACATTTGTATCTTTAATATTTAGGGCAAGTTACTTGATCCCTTTGAAACTCAGTTTCATCATCTTTCAAAGTAGCACTGTAAGACTTAAACATGATGTTTTCTTTAAAAAAATTTCAGGGTGCTTAAAACATAGCAGTGCACAATAAATGGGAAAAAATGGACCTGAATTTGATTGTGGATAACTAAGTTTGTGTGTAAGAGAACAAACGAGGTGTAATGGAGTAACAATCTAAGCACTTGATAAGGTAGCTTTCCTTAATAGGTGCTGCAGGTCTGCTGAGGTGTGGCCGACTTGAAGGCAGCTGGATGAATTTCTTAAGGCTCATTTCAGCTCTGTTTTTAGGGGACTCGCTGGGAATGTATTAGGAGACCTGACTAAGAGGATACTAAGCATGTAATTTCTCTTGGTTCCCATGCTCATAAAGCCCAAGATTAAATAGTCCCATTCCAACAGACATAGAAATACAAAGCAAGAGCTACAGTGCAGCAAGCAATAACAAAGGAAAATAAATAGGCAAGATCAACAAAAGAAGAAATAAAGCACAAAGAAATCAAACACTTTAATAGGCCCATTTTGCAAAGCATAAAGCAAAACCAGATGATGACAGAATTTTATTTTTATAAGCAGTAAACTCACTTTCAAACAACTTAATGTAAGGAATAGCCCAGCGCTAAGAATGGCAAAGAAAACATCTAAGAGGCCTCCTACCCTCATTATCATTTGTTTAAAATGAAAGTCCACCTGTCTCTGACACTGGAAGCAAGTCTGTGGGCCTTGTTTTTCTGGATGATGTCACCACAAAAGTGAGAAATTTCAGGCAAATACTCATTTTAGGAAAAGAGTGGTTTTAATTAGCTAGTTTGTACAAGTGTGGGATGAGGGCTTATTACAGCTCACCAATAACCTTAAAGGCACTGTAACCTCCTAGTGGGAGGACTGTCATTGGCTTCTCAGCCCTGCATCCCCTTCTCTGCAGTCTCTTCTCAACCCCACACCTTGCTGTTGACTAGGAGCACGATCAAGTCAAACAGGCTTGCCTGCCTCAGCAGCATGATTAGCCATAGTGTAGATTAGAATAGGAGAAGCCTTTTCAGGAACTATAGGAGACTCATGAGTCAACACCCAGGGGGAAAGAGGTGAGGGAGGAAAAGAAAGAACAGTTTGAATTTCAGTTGTATGACACCAGCCTCACCTTGCAGGAACAGACAGAACACCTGTCTTCTTTCAAGGTCCACACTTGCCCATTGCGCTTCAGTCCTCCTTCATGGGGGCAGTCACCAGAGCAGGAGGGCCCAGAAGGACAGAGGCAGTCGAAGCCCCCAGCCAGGTTGATGCAGGCAGAATCATTCCAACAGGTGTGAGTTCTTAAGGCACATTCATCAATATCTGCAACAAAGAAAGTTCAAGGGCTTAGAATCTAGCCAAGGGAATTTAGAAAACAGTCATTTAAAATAGCATCTGCTAACATTATTGAGCATTTGTCTTGTGCCAGGTACTGTACCTAACTGTTCATATGCATCATCTCATTAATTCTTCAAGATAGCTCGGTGTGGGAGGATCTGTTCTTATTCTGAAAATAATGGAGGTGAGGTTGATAGAGTTAAACAACAAGCCCACTGACATATAACTGGTAAGTGACTGGTCTGAGACCAAAACCTATAGCTGCCTGACTGCAATTACTAAAATATCCAGTATCAGTTAAAAACAGATTTTAGAATATTCTTAAGAACTACTCTATCCAGAGACCATAAACCCCATTAATTCATTAACAGTGTACATTATCCCCTACGGAGATCTGGGTCTTTTAGAAAAGGTGTCAAGATATTAGCCACTGAATAGGAACAAGTGAGCAGTTCGGGCAACCCTGAGACAGTTAGACTTCCCGTAGATCCTGGAACCAAGGTTGAAAGAAACGGGAACAATTCTTGGTAGGTGTCTTGCTAATCAAAGTCTTACCACCCTAATGTCCAACAGCATTTTTGTCCATACATTAAAAAAAAAAAGCTACAGTAGGGTATGGCATGGATGCTGACGAAGGACATAAATATATTGTGCTGTGTTTTATTGGCAGCTGAGAATGGAAGAAAAGCATAAATCCAGTCAGCCCATCCTGACATTTAAATCTTGAGTGACCTTGACAACATCTCAGACACATACCCGTCTAGCCACAGCTTAAGCCCTTTCCCCAAAAGCAATCCATTACCTCACAAGGTAGCCAATTCCATCTTTGACTCTTTTAAAAATGTCTTCCTTAAATTGAGATTGGTAGTACTACTCATTGGTACTAGTTCTGAGGCCACTCAAGAAATGGCTACCGGTGTGTTAGGTCTTTTTTGTTTATGATCCTTAAACTATTTAAAGACATCTGTCATTTGTCTATCAGAGATTTCTACTCCTCTGATTAATCTTACTGCCATGCCCTGCAAATATCCTTCAGATGAAAACATTGATTCATATTTTTACCCAAAGTTCTTGTGCATAAGTTTTTTTGCAGACAGCAGTGATACGAAGTCAAAGACATTGAGATAATATTTCTAGAGCTAATTCCTTCCAAGATCTACTTTTTGCCTTTATTCCACTAATTGCAGCCTTATTCAAAACAATTAATGAACAATTACTGTTCCTTTGAAAACTATGGAGACGATTACAAATTACGGTGCCTATATTCCAGGTCAGTTGCAATCAGGCCTCACTATATTTTCTCACTCTTACTGGTCAGGCCCATGTCATTTTCAGTGCATTTGACCATATGGTGCTTCTTTCTAGAAACGGCTCTCATCTCTCCAATCATTTTCCCTATTCTAATTCTAGCACTGAATGTGGGAGTCAGGTGACCCATGTTTGAGCCCAAGCTTTTTATTTCAATTGGGTGCTTCCCATGTACCAGTCATTTTACATGTCACAGCTGTATGCCCTTGGACACATCATTTTGCCTTTGCTAATTCTCATTTATCTTCTGTATAAACTAAATACACACAATCTATGGTCTTCTGAAAATTAAACTCCCAGAATATCATAATCTTCTGTCTAACTTCAATTGTTACCTTCTGCTCTTCCTTTTTTTCATTCGAAAGCAATGAATACAAAATTTCGGTCAAATAGGAGGAACAAGTTTAAGAGATCTACCCTGCAGCATGATGACTATAGTTAACAATGCACTGTATTCTTTAAAATTGCTAAGAGAGTAGATTTTAATGCTCTTGACACAAAAATGATAAATATTCCTGTACCTTATACAGGTAATACATATGTCAAATAGCTTGATTTGGCCATTCTAAAATGTATACATACTTTAAAACATCATGTTTTATACCATAAACATATAAAAATTTATCAATTAAAAAAATACTTTAAAGAAAAAAGCAACGGGAGATCCATGAAGAGACCATGCTGTTTCCTATGTGCCTTAGAAAAATGCTTTTTCTTAGAATGGGAGCATTCTCTGGCTTTCTACTTTTTCTTAGCCTATACAGGGTGAGGGGGGGTGTAAATTGCTTAATTGATAACATAAGAACTTCTCTTGCTGTGCTACCTTCACTAATAAGCAGCCCTCAAAATCCAGATCAACCATCACTATCTCTTATTCCGTAAGACGGTCACTATTGGCTTTTTGCTTTTTCTGTGCCCCTTATACTCGAGTCTATCCTGGGATTCACCTCTCAGGAGTTACGTGTTTAATACGTCTGCCTCCACAGATAGTGAGCTTATTGAGGGCAGACATTAAATTTTATTTCTTTCTCTTCCCAGTGCCAAGTATAACAGGATACAGTGTGGATGCTTCATGTATTTATTCAATTTAACTTACTTAAATCTAAGAAATTCACTGAATAATACTATTATAAAGCTTACTTTGCCAAAATTTGGTCTCCGGAATGTTCAATAAGTATAAGGTATAAACACAACGCTGCCCCTCAGGGAACACATTTTTATGTTGTGTTCTCATCTGTGAAAGCCCTTGGATCTAATTTAAAGTAGAATAAATACAGTAAATTAGTAATCACACTGAAATAGGATAGAAATGCCCCCAATCCACCCACCCAAGAAAAGCATTTGATTTTGCTGTCAAATGCTTGAGCACAAAGGCAGAAGACGCATTAACAAGGCACTCCAGAAATTATCTGGAAGTGTAATTTCAACTGATCTATTACAAGTGGTGTAATTTATGGTATTCTCTAAATTAATCTCTAAATTGACAATTAATGCCCAACTATAATGTATTGCATAATATTTGGTTATTTTGCATTTGTAAACTTGCAAACATATTGCTGATGTTCCCTTCCATAAATTAAGAAACCTGAGCATAAAGATGAACACACCTAGTGTGCACAATAAAAACGGGATGCAAAACCAGGATTTGCTTTCAATTCTCCAGAATGAAAGAATTTCACAGTTGAATATAAGACCATATTGCCTACAGAGTTCCATGTAATTGCTTTACTTATGACAGAGAAATCTAATTCTGCTTCCATGCAATTTAACAGATTTATGGAAAGCCAGATGTTAGCAATTATGGAAACCAACATTATTCATATTCTTGGTAATACAGACCTGTTTGCTCTGCACAAAGCCAACTTAATCTATTATATATATCCCAAGGCATCCGAAGGGAAGAGGTACCCTATTTACATATTGCAACTGTTGTTCTCTGCTGAGCAAACACAAAGATATTCACCCATGAGACTTACCCAAATCATCAGACAGGCCTCCCAATGACAAAAAGGCAATGAAACAAAAATCAGGCAAAGTATTCCGAACTGAAATCTGTAATCATTAGAGTGTACTCGCTTTTTCTTATTGTAAATAATGGCTCTCTGTGATTTCCTTGTTTTTTTTCTTATAAATTCATTAAATGCTTCATGCTCAAATGAGATTTTTTTCAATAAACTTCCACAGCTAAGCTCGCATCAGAACTAACTTTCTTGCATTGACATTTTCACATTTTCTGAAAGCTGTTATTGTACTCAGTTTTGCTTAAAAAACAAACTCTAGTTGTGCCTAGTCAATCTGTTTTCTTCTTTGACTTGAGGTTGTTAGGTTACTTGGGCAAGTAAGATAATATAATTCAGAGATGTTTATATGAGCAGCAGTGAAACCAATCCAAGCCTAGCCCCATTTTCTGACCCTTCAAGAAAAATGGCTCTGCAAAACTCTTGACAGCATAACAACTGTAATTATACCTGCCTCAGGAGCTGAAACTTCTCAGGTTGACTTCAGAGATCAAAGGAAAAATTTTTATTCCCATGAGTCTGATAGCAGTTAGGTCAAAGGAGTAAACTTTTTCATTAGCCCATATTCTTTTTTCTTTAAATAACTTTCACCACACATCTAGTCTTACTTTCAAATTCACAACAGGTAATATGTCAGAAAACAACTTTGAACCGGGGGTTTGAATATCCAGCTGTGTGTGTTCCGACTTGGAAATCATTACCAGACATTAGTGGCTCAGAAATTAGAACAGAGCTTGGGGGTTTATTAATGATAGACAAGATAGAGTATGGATGCCTCTCCAATGGCTAAAGCAGTGTTGCTTCTTTTACAGTGGCAGAGAGAAAATTATGGGTAATAATATACACGGTGCCTATCAACAAAGTAAGTAAAAGAACTAGAGAAATCTGAGGTCTGACGTGACTTGCAAAGCAAAGGGCTAATGAAATTTTAAGCTGTATACTAAGTCCCGAATAAGAAGTGATAACCACACTCTGTCATGTCCTCGTTGTACCACATTTGGACGTTGTTCCCTTTAGATCAGCAGTCCCCAATCTTTTTTATTTTTTTCTTTATTGAAGTGTAATTTACATATAGTGTCTTTATTCCATTTTAAGTGTATAACGAAATGGTTATTAGTAAATTTACCAAGTTGTACAGCTATTCACATGAATCAGTTTTAGAGGATTTCCTTCCTCCTATTGAGACCCCTAATTCCCATCCCCAAATACATTTCAAGCATTCCCCTCCCCTCCACAGTGCTCACCTCATCTCTCAGATGTGGTTCTACCTCCCACCTTCCAAATCCCTCGTGAACACCACCACCATTTGAGCACCATAGTGTTAATCAGTCAGTACCAATTTGATGGTGAGTACAAGTGGGGACCATTCTTCCGGTCTTGTGTCACCTCACTTCGAATAATGGGCTCAAGCTTAATCCAGGATAATATAAGAGGTGCTCACGCCTGTAATCCTAGCACTCTGGGAGGCCGAGGCGGGCGGATTGCTCAAGGTCAGGAGTTCGAAACCAGCCTGAGCAAGAGCGAGACCTCGTCTCTACTATAAATAGAAAGAAATTAATTGGCCAACGAAAAATATATAGAAAAAATT
>CAUYRT010096643.1:0-14113 GCA_963574885.1 Lepilemur ruficaudatus
AGCCTCCAGGATGTGAGAGAACAGATGTCTGCGGTTAAGCAGCCCAGGCTGCGTGATGCTTTGTTACGATAGCCCAAGCAGACTGACACACCCTTTCATTGTGACCCAGAATGCAAGAGGTATTTTGTCAATGGTGCGTGTGTGTGTGTGTGTGTGTGAGTGTGCATAGGAATGCTCTCTAATAAAACCAATTTACAGCTCCAGAAATTCAATACAATTTATTTTCTGTCAGTGTTGTAAAAAATTGTGAAATTTATAAAATTGTACGTTTGTTTTGGGGTTCCCATTCCTCTCAAGATTGTTGGTAGAATGAAGAAATGATTTCATCACCTTCTCCAAGATCCCCCTAACTTTTTCAGCTCCCACTTCTCTTCTCCTTGTTTTGTCTTTTTCAGCAGTTAATTTTTTATTTATAGAGTATATTGAATATCTTTTCTCTGCAGTTCTCTTACATGGGGCTTTCCCATAATGTCATTAATCACTGATTAAAATTTTAAAATGCTACTTTAATGTTCAATAATATTAACAAAGTATTTAATCCATTATTGAAAATTAAGTCAATATTTCTTTCTTTTTTTTTTTAATAACTATCTGAGGTCATTATAAGGCTAACTAATGAGATTGGTCTGTGGGCTTAACTGGTAATCTGTGTCTCCCGTGGTAAATGAGACCCGGACAACGCCCTCTGGCAATTGGCCATTTACGTAATGCTGACCATGGTTTGTTTAAATGTGGTCTCCTCGCATGATTATGAGTGAAGGGGTAGAGGAATGGAATTTCAGAGTCTTAACCTTTACTGTGATTCTGTATTTATATAGAGACTTTGAAAGAGAGAAATCAAAGTGGCCCCAGAAAACCTTTACTCATGCAATTAACATTCAGGTCTATGTTTAAGCCTGATGGAGTGGCTGTCCCAGGAGGGCCGGATGCCAAGACCGGGAGAGACAAGACTTCACCTCTAGACTTTCTCAGTGGCGTCGGGTAATGCGTTGAGTGTCTGAGCTTTGCTCTCCTCAGTTTGTCTGCAAAAAAATTATATGTATCCTGTCCTTTTCCTACCGTTGGAATAAAGTAAAGAAGCATGCATGAAGTGCTAAGTCAATTATAAAACATCACGCAATTATAAATTATGACTTACTACCATATAATTATTATGAAATGATGCCTCTTTGAGAATGGTAACTGAGTTAGTTTACGTTCTTCCTTATCATTTAAGTAAGGAATTCAGTATTGTTGTTGTATGTCTTTCATTCATTCTCATGAGGATAGCATTAGCCATCCTCTGTAACTGTTAATATGCAGGCAGGCTTCCAAACTCCTCCGAATGCATGCATTTAGGGTAGCCATAAATCGACATATATTTACTGAAATAATGCGTTCTAATTATGAATATGAAATGGATTAAAAGACGTGAAGTATTTATCCAGCAATTGACCAGATTAGTAAAAAAAAAAAAAAAAAAAAAGACTTTGCGGATACTTATTCTCATGATTTGTTGCAAGGATACATAAATCTGTGCTTTTTGAAGCTTAAACTATATATTTTGCACTTGATTTATAAAACCTGCTAATAAATCCAGTTCAGCTTCTCATTGAGAAATCATTATTCTCTGCGTCAGCCCTTGCTAAGTATCAGGATTTATAAGCGAGGAAAATACGTGTGCAAAACCTACCACAGCTTTGGAAACCATGCCAATAACTCTTGAGGGGGAAAAAAATCCCATTTTTATTCACACACCCTTACCTTACACTTGGGATGTAAGTGAAAGATTTAGCAACTGTGACCTTAAGTTTGTACAATTATGATCAGCATAATAAAGCATCACCTAATGTGATTTTAATGCATTAAAATTTCTGAGCGGGATGTAGCACCGATCCCAGTGTGAAGAGGGATATTATTTCACACGGATGCTTAAAGAGATTTCTACTTGCAGGAGGTAGCGTGCATGCGGATGCTGTTTTTGTGCCCAGCCAATGCCTTCTTTAAAGGATGAATGCACGCTGGCTTTTGGAGACAGGGGCTACTTACAGTTCACGACAGCCCCCCTTTCCTGGAGAACTGCCCTTGGTCGACGGTGGGTTTGTCCTCCTGCAAATTTACCTTCTACCTCCACACCCAAAGGATCCCACGGCCAAAGACCGCCTGGCCTGAGGCCAGCTGGTTTTTTCATCAATAAATCACTTGCACCCAAATCCTTGTCTCCAGGTGTGCTTCTAGGGGACCCAAATCAAGGCTGTGACTATTTCTAACAATGCTGTGCACACTCACACTGCCATTCAGATTCATGTGGATTACCAGCTTAAGATAGGCTGGATCTCACTTCAAGTTGTAACTTTTTTTTTGTTTTGTTTTTTTGTACTACAGCTCCTTGGTTAAGTCAATGTCTGAATGCATCAAAAAATGTCTTGCTTTTCCATTTTGTGTTTGCTCACACAAGAACACAAAGAGGTGGCTTTGTGCAATAATTGTCTTAAAAAGCATATTGCCATTTTGTTCGGTTTGAACAGCTTTAAGCTAAGTCTTGGTAATTTGAGCTCCATGGATCAGAGTTCCATTTTAAGAGAGTGAGGCAAGGATGTCACCAGCTAAAAGACGAGCCTGCAATGAGAGGCTGGCTTTCTGACTTCCAAAACCCCTGTTCCCCATCGCCGGTTGGAGCCATCATTAAGAGATGCATTAGGAGCACAGGACGTTCTGAAATGAGCACACAGCACTTTGGGAGCGAGCAAAACATTTTCCATTCCTTGTGGATGATGATAAATGCAGCTGTAGATGATGATGATAATAATGGGGTTTAAAATATTCAACACATAAAGAACGTTCCATACAGGAGCTACTTAAATAGATCCAGGGCTATTAGTGCCTCTCTTTGGTGATTAGATGCCTTCGAAAGTTTTTCCTTTCCAACAACTGAATCATCGCTAGCCGGAGAAACAAATACCTTCAGAGGATCCTTCAACTCCCTCTTATGGCTTGGAAGTGAAAATGCAACTGTTGTGTGGAAGACATTTGGTTCAACACCTGCAAAGGCGAGGATGGACGTGGAATTCATTGACAATTAACCTTGGAATTCAACATGGCGGACCTCTGTGGCCGTTCCTACGGACAAACGCCTGCTCTTGGGGTGCCACCTTGCACTCGAGGAAAAGAGCAAACGGACGGCAGCTTCCAACAGTGCACAGCAGCGGGGAAAGGAGCTAGAGACCATGCTGCCTGGACTCAAGTCACCTCTTCACTTCTTGCTGGCTGCGGGACCTCGGGTGACTTGCTTCTCGGGTCATTGGTGCTTTGTGCAAGATGGGCATTATAAGAGCTTCTGCCTCAAGGCTGTTGTGAAGATTTAATTATGAAGTTGACAAATGCAGCATACTTAGAAAGCTGCTTGATGTAAAACACACCCCCTAAATAATTGTGTCTATGTGTGTGTGTGTGTGTGTAACATCTATCTGTCCATCACCCATTGATCATCTATCACCTATCATCATCTGTCATTAATGCACGTGAGCATTAATCATCTGTCTATCATCTTTCTATCTACAGACATATCATCTATCTACCATGTGTGTCTGCGAAAGAGCCGTACAGCATATAGATGTAGGTATATAACAGACTTATGTGTATGTGGGTGTTGTGTCTATATGTGAATCAGTGGTGCCTTTACTGGAACACATCGGCAATGGGACTGTGACTCTCTCTCTTTTCAAGCAATAATAACCGGGCAAGGGCCCCTACCAGCTGGCACCTCCTCTCTTCTCTGTTGGTCTTGTGGTCTCTCCTCGCACTTGCTTCCCTGGACATTATACTACTTCATGCTGTACGCAACATCGGAGATTTTAATTACCCCAACTCTGAAGATTACTCAGAGAAAGGAATACAAAGTCCAGACTAGAAAGTCTGACCGTGACAAAGAAAGAGAATGACTTTGGAACAGCAGAGAGAAACGTGGTCAGGGACAAAGGTGTGTCACATCCAGGAAAAACGGGTACTTAGACACTTGCACCGAATGCTAGGAATTCTAAATGCCACCTAATTGCCTTGACTGAATCACTTTAAGCACGTGAGTGTATGCTCATGTGTTCTAACATATATGCCCAGGGGCCCTACACCCCCCAAAAATCACATCATCAAATGAGAAGATATCTACTATTTGTTACTGGAGTCTGTGTTTGCTGAGAGGTAAACACATCACACATAGTCAGAAAACAGTGAAATGAATGACAGAGAAAAATCCACCACCCACTCACGGGATATTTCTCATTATTCTTGAAACTTAGGAGCAACCACTTCGCACTTGGAAAACAATGTCTGCAATTTTCCTCACGTCCCAAGAATATTTAAAACTTAAGTATTCTGTTGAAGGTCATCCTTCGTTTTTTACTAAATTGGGAGTACCTGTAACTACACTGTCTTCATTTTACTTACTGGTTATCCCAACGTGGGTAGTGTCTGGTTTTCCGTTATTCCTAGCGAGGTCCTGTGCACATTCTGGTCCGTGACTCTGTGCCCAGGGAATGGGCTTCTCTGGAGCAGAAGTTGAGCTGGTGTGCTGAGTTCATCTTCAACTCTCCTGACACCTCCAGACCGTGTCCCCAAATGGGCTCCTGAATCCTCACTCACCCCAACAGAGCAAGGGGAAGCTCGTCTTAATTCACGTCTTCCTCAGTATTTCATGCCTTGGTACCATCAGACTTAACTTTTTGCCCATCTTGACGGAGTTTTTTTTTGCTGTTTTAAGTTGAACTTCCCTGACCATGAGTAAAAACTCATCTTTCTATGTGTAGTTAGCCATTCAGGCTTTTTCTTTCTTTTTCTTTCTTTTACAAAGCTATTTTTTTTCCTTATGTATTCTCTATGTAAATTTTTTTTCTTTTCCTATTGAGTTGTTGGAGTACGTGTGTGTGTTTACATAGATAAATAGATGGAGCTATAGATATATAGCCATATTTACATATGTATTTCTATATATGTTCATATATATTTATATTCCTATATTCTTGATATTAATCATAACCATTTGGAATAGAATATGTTCCAAAGAGTCTTGTCACATTCTCGGCTTTTCTCTTTGTGGAGGGTTTCTTTAATTTTCATTTGTATGTTCAAATTACTTTTTGTTCTTTTAAGATAATTTGTTCTTTCTGTGTCTCGTAGAACTAAATCTATTGTATCCCAGGGAAATAAATATTTCCTCCTATGCCTGCTTCTGAATTCTTAAATCTTCGCTTTTCACATTTAGGCCTTTAATCTGTCTAGATTTTAACTGATTTACTTTTTGTAGGGTGTAAGATAGGGATCTTTTCCCCCTTTATGGATAGCCATAAAGTGCTTTTTTATTTATGAGTTTATCCTTTCCCCACTAATTTATATCAATACTGCTGAGACTGTCCCTCCATACAGGTAGGAGCTAATTCCCAATTCTTCATGCACATTCATTCTCTAATTTTCCAATTATTATCCCACAATTACACCCTTGAATTTCTGTAGCTTCGTAATAAATCGTGACAAGCCCTCTACACTATTCTTTTCTTGTTCTTGCTCCAAAATGAGTTAAGCATAGAATTGCAACAGTCATTTTCTCTAGGCAATACAAACAAATCTCTGCTTGGTGGCTTTTGTCATTCCTATCGTAAATTGTATTGCTTCTATAATTATTGTCCTTTGGTATCAAATATTTTATTTATTCAGGTTGCTTTTGAGTTTTTTCCATCTTTCTGTCCTGGAATTTCATTATGAAGTGTCTGGTTGTGGATTTGCCTTTATTTCTCCTGCTTGAGGTTCATTTTGTCTCTTGACTCTGAGACTCCCTGTTTCAGACTGATCCTGGAAATTCTATCCTTGGGAATATTGCCTGTTTCTTATTTTCTAACACCTTCACTCATCATATGCTGAGTCTCTGCCATCTGCCCTCTCTACCTTGTAACCTGTCTTTGATACATTCTCTCGGTTGATATTTCTGTGCTACCTTCTAAGTAATTTTTTCATATGTCTCTGCCACTTTGTTATTTTTCAATGCAGTCATGTGTAATCTGATATTTAATCTGTCCACTGAGGTTTAGGCTTCAGGGCTTTGTTTTTACTTCTACAAGTTCCTTTTTTTTTTTTTTAAATCTGTTGTTCATTTATAGTGCCTTGCTTTAATCTCTTGTCCTTTATCAATTTTGGATATTTTTTAACAACCGAAATCTGATTCTCTATTATGTAGCTGTAATTACATTGCTAGTTGTGTCTTTTGACATGCATGAGCTTTGGGTTGTGGCTTCACACATGTTGTGATTTTTTATTGTGAACTCATCTTTCGGAGGGTTTTTATCAGTGGGGATCATACACAGCTTTTGATGAGCGTGTTCTTTTCTAGAAGGTATTTTAATGTGTTTCTGCCATAAACTCCAGTGCTGACACTTCCCCAAGACGAGTGTACTTGCTGATTGCTAGTTGATGGCTTCAAGAAGTAGAGAGAGAGGATAAATTGCAAACCTTGATCCATGTTAGAGATCAAGGTTAAAAATTAATTGTCTTCATTTACAACGAGGCCATTTTTACAAAGCGAGACAAAACAAGCAAGCTTTCTTTCTATTTTCCTGTACTGCCAGAAAACTTATTTTTTTCTACACTGTCCTTACTTGGAGAGCGCTCGCTCACTTTGGGTCTGTGTCTCAGTTCCAGCCCTACCGATCCCAGGAGTTGACTGAAGCCAGCCCAACCCTCCCAGGGTGGCCGGCATGTCATGCACTCACATTTTATTCTACTTTATTTTCATTTTGGGGGTATGGTGGGTGTTTCCCTATTTTTGAGAGATGGGTGGAATTCCATTTTGTGTTTAAAGGATAGCTGTGGCACCTTACCTAGCATTTCCAGTTGTTTTGTAGCGGGAGGATTTTTCAGGTTGTCAAAATTTCTCGTCAGTAGAATGTGAAGTTGCAGAGTTAGGTTTTTCAAACATAAATTGGACCCTGTACTTTGCTTCTGTCTCTCATCGGTCACCTAAGTTCTCCTGTCGGACTGCAGGAGACTGTGTGTGTGTGTGTGCGTGCATGGAAACTCACTCATTTAATCCAACCTTACTCATTTAATTTAAATGTCACCTTCTCAGTGAGACTTCCCATTTCCCAGGACACTGTCCAATCCGTCTGCTGCTTTAATTTTTCCATAGGACTTTCTACCACATTCAACTATATTTATATCTTTTTACTTGTTTTCTGTCTTTAGCCTCTGAGATACAAGGCTCAGGACTAACAGAAGTCTTTGCCTATCTTGCTGATGGCTGCGTCGTCTCTGGCTGAAAGAATGCCTGACCCACGCAGGCTCTTAATACGTGTTTGTGGAATAAATAACTGACTATACTTATCTCTGTCACTATCTCAAGATGAAATAACCCTGAGGAATTTTCAATGCAGATACTTAAATTTCCAGTTTCCATTTCCTTCATAAGCCTACAAGTTCCTGACCTTACAACTCCTTTGATTTTGCAGAGGGAGTTTAAAATGGATTGCTGTGTTTTCTCCAGTGAGAATGGCTTTTATCTCAAAGTCCCAAAACAGCAGATGCTGGCGTGGATGCGGAGAGATAGGAACACTCATACACTGATGGTGGGACTGCAAACTGGTACAACCTCTGTGGAAAGCAGTATGGAGATACCTCAAAGAACTAAAAGTGGAACTGCCATTTGATCCAGCAATCCCATTACTGGGCATCTGCCCAAAGGAAAAAAAGACATTCTATAGAAGAGACACCTGTACGACTTCTAGTTGTATCATACCATTCTTGAAGTGCGCCTAAGAAGGCTTTTCTTACTAAATAAGGATGAAAGCAGAACGACCAAGTTAAGAAGGTAACCAGCATCTGCGTTACATCACTGTTCTGGCTGGAGCTCGTTTGACTATTCCTGGAAACATCTGCCCCATAACCACCGAAATCACAGCTACCATGTCGCACAGGTACTGCAGGGGATATTTGCAAAGTACTTTTAAATCATTTTTATTAGTTGTTACCCTGTGCCCTAGTTTTCTAATTGGCAGACACTCTGTCTCAGGACTGCGTTCGCAATTAAATCCCCAGACTAAACTGTGAAAACTGCCCCCATCTTTTTACATGCCATGGAGGCCATTTGAAGGCGGAAAGACATGAATTTTAATTATTTTGCTCATCTTTACACAACGAGGAACCAGTCACTGGATTTTGGAAAAATAAATTCCACCCAAGCTTGTCCTGAATTGGGTTCCTGAATTGGGTTATGGTATTCAACAATCCTATGTTTTGTGAAACAAGCTTAAAAAATAAAATAACTCCCTTTACTAACCTACTAAGGACGTAATGTTAAGTGAAATAAACCAGCCACAAAAGGACAAATGCTATATGATCCCATCTCTATGAGGCTCCCAGAGTAGTCAGTTTTTGGAGTCAAATTCACTCAGAAAGTAGAATGGTGGTTCCCAGGGGATCGTGTTGGGGGCATTGGGATGGGGACTTGTTGTTTAATGGGTACACAGTTTCAGTTTTGCAAGAAAAAATCAGTTCTGCAGGTGGGTTACACAACAAGGTGAGTGTAGTCAAGGCTACTGAACTGTACACTTAAAATGGTGAAAATGATAAATTTTAAGTTGTGTGCATTTTGCCACCATGAGAAATATTTTTTAAAACTCCTTTTACTTTCAGCTAATAAATTTATCCTCACTGTACAAAAATAATGTACATAAGCTAAAGAAATGTCAGCTGCAGGGTCAATTTCCACTGGGCATCCATCTTATCATCTCCATGGTTTATGGTGTTCTGTGTGTGTATATGGACCACAACAAAACACAAAACCATTGCAAGGATATTTTCCACAGAGTAGCTGCAGTGGTGGTATTCAAAGATGCGCAAGCTAGGTTAATGCGAATCTAGTAATCTGTGAGCTAAATTCTTAAAGCAGGGGTAGGAAAAGAGATGGTCATTGTTTGCATGAAACTACTCAAAAACAGAAAATCAAATACCTCGTGTTCTCACTTGTACCTGGGAGCTAAATAATTTGTACAGTGGACAAAGAGAATAGAGTAACAGACCTTGGAACCCCCAAGGGTGGGAGGGTGGGAAAGGGTGAGGCATGAGAAATTTCTTACTGGCTGCAATGTACACTATTCGGGTGGGATGGCTACTCTGAAAGCCCACCCTTCCCTGCTGCACAATACATCCATGTAATGGAACTGCATTCGTACCCCCTAAATCTATACAAATAGAGAAGAAAAAAAGAAAGACAAGAAGAAAAACAAAAAACAGATAGCCCTTGTGGAAGTGTTTGTAGCTGGCCAAAATCTTAGGGCTCTTCCTCTTCAATTCCTTCCACCATGTTTAACGATCTCACGTCTTCTGGTACTTCGTGGAGATGACAGTGAACTTCATGCCGATTGTTCTTTCTCCTTAGCACCAATTATGAAGGTGAGTAGGACAAGAAATTCCCCAAGCTACTTACTGCACTGGGTGATGTCTACTGCCTCAGATTTAAGGATGATTTTTGTGAGATGGGTCTGGGCTTGTTCTCATTTGGGCTTCAAAAAAAACAAACAAAATCTGTAAAAAAGACACCTGCACTTGAATGTTTATAGCAGCACAATTCGCAATTGCAAAGATGTGGAGACAACCCAAGTGCCCATCAATCCATGAGTGGATTAATAAAATGTGCTATATATACACCATGGAGTTCTACTCAGCCACAGAAGCAATGGTGATCTAGCACCTCTTGTGTTATCCTGGATGGAGCTGGAACCCATTCTACTAAGTGAAGTATCCCAAGAATGGAAAAATAAGTACCACATGGACTCACCAGCTAATTGGTATTAACCAATCAACACCTAAGTGCACATATAGGAATAACGTTTATCAGGTGTTGGGCAGATGGGAGGGGGAGGAGAGGGGATGGGCATATACATACATAATGAGTGCGATGCGCACCGTCTGGGGGATGGACACACTTGAAGCTCTGACTCTGGGTGGGAGGAATGAGGGGAAGGCAACACATGTAACCTAAACATTTGTACCCCCAGAATATGTTGAAATATATATATATATATATATGTACATACACAGAGAGAGAGAGAGAGAGAGAAGTGTCTATGCTGCAAATTGCATTTGTTCCACAATGGGTAACAAATTTGACTGAATACAGGATCACAAGGGAAAATAGGTGAAAGCCCAAAGTTCCTACTGGAACCATGGGTACACATCTTTTATCCTCTAAAATCCTCCTGAGGATTAAGTGGTATTATGTGTTGTCTGTTGTTTTTCTCTAAATCCTGTCTTGTTGAGGGTGATGTCAATGAAAGAGGGCACAGAGCCGCTTGGCCATCCTTCCTGTGCCGTGTCCATGTTGTGACCATCTCAGACCAGAGATGGGTCTGTCCCCATAGAATCAAGTCAAGTTAGCTCCATCCTCAACACTCCCAACGGGGAGAGAATTTACAGTGATGGTTGAGAAGGAACTCAGCTCCATCAAACCAGCTGATGCATGAGGAATGATTCCTTGAGCTATAACATGTACATTTCAGTTATTGTGATTATTATAAATACTGTTCTTACTGTTAAAATCACCACTCTTAAGGTAAATTAGACCATTTTTGATACCTTAGAATAGGTAAATCTGGACTAAATCTGGCCAAGTGCGTAAGTTTCTGTGTTTGTCGTTTCTTAGTGGCTCCTGAGTTAAGAATGGTTAAATTTTAAACGTTTGCATAGGTACCTACATGATGTTCTCAACATCGTTTCTTGGTCCATAAAGTCAAAAGTCGAAAATATCCCCTATCTGGCCCTTGACAAAAAGGAACCTTGCCTTACAATCCTGGCTTTGTAAATGCATATGGTTAAATGTAAAGCAAGCCTCAAAGGATACTCTGAAGAACTCTGACTCGGGGGCGGTATTACAGCCACATCCAAGACAACCGCAGAGTGAGTTTGAGCGTGTGTCCGGTAGGGACAACGTCATTGAATCACTGGAAAAGAAACTTACAAGTCTGCGAATGGGCTCTTTTCTATAGTATTTAGAAAGCATTTTGTAACTTAAAGAATTTCACTTTTGTTCCGCCTGGTTGGTAATTTCCCTCTCAAATAATTACTAGTAAGCCATTTTAGTGACACAGTAGTGTTCTAAAGGAAACCATTTAAGTTGTTCTTTTAGGGCTATTTACATAGTTCTTATTAAGGTATCAGAGCTATCAGCCTAATACCTTTCTAAAGAGGGTGATGGGTAACGGGACAATGTCTAATTACTCTGAGCCCTTCTGTTCTTGGGTGCCGAAACTTGCAGCCAGGCACTACTCAAGAGGTTGCGGAGAAATCTGCCTTGCAGGTCACAGGATGCGATTTTCAAATACTCACCTTGTCTTTAAGCATCTTCCCTCACTCTCGACTTCGACTTCCAGAAAGAGCGTGCACACACAATGGCAAAGGGATTTAAGCAAGAAATACATTTCTAGGGAAAAAAAAAAAAAGAACACCACCTTTGGCAACTTACATTCACAGCTTCCAGATGAGTGCATTTGGCCAGTTTCAAATAGAATCTGTATGAAAGTAGCTTAAAGGAAGATTCATAATCCACTAAATTATTTTTTGCTCATCATTTTATATTAATGTATCTACATTTTTTACTTAATGCTAGTAGCATTTTGATGTAAACTGTTAATTGTTACCGTAGAGACTGTTTGTTCTGGGCATACTATGTGTCTGGCACTGTGCTACAAGTGTAGAAACATGATTTTTTTTTTAGATACAGTCTCTTCTGTCACCCCACCTGGAGTGCAGTGGTGTCATCGTAGCTCACTGCAGCCTCCAACTCCTGGGCTCAAGTAATCCTCCTGCCTCAGTCTCCCAAGTAGCTGGGACTACAGGTGCACACCATGACACCTGGCTCCCTTTCTGTGTTCCTATTAGCTGTTTCATCTATAAATCAGAAAACAAGAAAGAAATGATAGTGGCAATAAAAATATAACCCAGTTGGAACTTCAAGAAGCATTATAAGAATAAAATGCAATGATGTGTACGAAAGCTTTCAAGTCTGAGTAACGGAAAGGCAGCAGGCTCTGAAACACATGCAGAAGGGCATGTTGGAACCTGTCCTCCAAGATTGGCGAGGACAGCAGCCCACAGAACCACCCGGGCGGGGGCTCAGGTATAAGGAACAGCTAGCAAGCGCTCTCTCTTTCTCTCTCTCTCTCTCTCTCTCATACACATACACAACACCGACATAGCAGAATTAACATTATAAAAAGTACCTTAGACAACTGTATTAAACAGGGTTCTCAGAAAAACAATAAGATGCCTGCATGTACTGTGTGTGTCTACATATATATTTATATATAATATATACTCTTGCATGTGTATATATATGGGAGGGAGGGAGGCAAGGAGAGAGAGAGAAAGAGAGGGGAGAGAGAGATTTATTTTAAGGAGTCAGCTCGTCCAATTTTGGAGGTTGGCAAAAATCCATAGCATCGGCCGGAGATGCAGGAAAGAGTGGGCGTTGCAGTCTTGAGTCCAGGGCCTGGAAACATGGGCAGAATTTCTGTGCTGCAGTCTGGGAGCAAAATTCCTTCTTCTTTGGGGAAACTTCAGTCTTTGCTGTTAAGGCCTTCAACTGATGGGATCAGGCCCACCCATGTTCCGGAGGGTAATCTGCTTTCTTTAAAGTCAACTGATTGTAAATGTTGATGACACCTGAAAAAAAACTCCTTCCCAGCAATGTCTAGACTGTGTTTGGGCAAACAACTGGTCACCAAAGTCACATAAAACTTACCGTCACACCTTCAATATTTGCAGTGACTTCAAGAATCCGAATAACTCTGCTGTGGGGTCTCTTGGATCTGCCGGACTTAGTGAGGGGCATACTCGTTGAAGCAGACACCTGTTTCTCCTGCAAAGGGGACCATGCCTGTGCCCTTCCCGACAAATCAGCCAAGAATAACTCCAGAAGGGTGGAGCAAGCAGGCTGAGAGACGGTCCAGCTCTGTGGAGCCACTGTGGTTTTTGAAAGGTACAGATGAAAGAGACGTGGAGAAGCCACACAGCATAAGACGCGTTTTAAACTCTGTCGTAAAGAGGCGGCCGCTCCCCAGAGGCTGAAGATTTCCAGGGTCTTCACTGAGTCCGTGCTGGGAGTTAATGAAGCATGGATTTGGAGGCTGCCTTTGACCTTGCATTAGGTCTACCAGGGTGCCATGCTGATCCCCTTACAGCCACCTTCCCACGGGTCGTTGACATGCAGGGTACAGACCAGGGAAGGCTTTGCCCATCCTCCCATGCTGTGCCCCGCTGTCTACCAGTGGCTGTGGACATTGGCCCAGATGGTGCCAACTTGCCTGCAGAGAGGCAAACCAGTACAATAATGCTGCCACTTTTTATTAGTTTGTTGGCTTTAGGTTCCTAGCGCTGCCATAACAAGTTACCAGAAACTAGGTTGTTTAAAATCACAAAAATGTGTCCTCTCCCAGTCCCGGAGCCCAGGTGTCTGAGACGCAGGTGTCTCAGGGCCGCGCTCCCTCCACAGGCTCCAGGGGAGGCTCCTTCCCACCTCTTTCGGCTCCTGGGGGCTCCAGGCGTCCCTGGGCTTGTGGCTGCATCACTCCAGTCTCTGCCTCCGTCTCCACGTGGCTTCTCCTCTGCATCTGTGTCTCCTCTGCTGTCTCTCAGGAGGACACCTGTCACTGGGTTTAGGGCCCTCTCTAATCCAAGATGATCTCATGTCAAGATCCTAAAGATACTATATTTGCATTTTTTCCCCAAGGCCACATTCACAGGAGTTAGCACATAGATGCATCTTTTGGGGAGACTCCCATTCAACTGATCACAGCTTAGATGTATTTTTTGGCTCTGGATGTTAAGACTGCTTCTCGATTTCCCATTATTTCTCTGAATAAGGAGTCCTTAGAGCCTCCCGGAGTGTGAGAAGTTTCATCACTTCCTCCCGTATCAGCCCACTAGTCAACCCTGCAACGTCTCCCGTATTTCTTTAAATCACTCAACTTGCTAAAGCTCAAGACTTCCTTCCCACGAAGGATCCTTAAATGAAATCCGTCCTCCTTCAGAGAGGAAGATCTCTGTGGCCTACCCACGTGTTTATAAACGCTCTTCTACATAACAGCTCGGGCATTTT
>CAUYRT010096644.1:0-22338 GCA_963574885.1 Lepilemur ruficaudatus
CTGCCTCAGCCTCCCAAGTAGCTGGGACTACAGGCATGCGCCACCATGCCCGGCTAATTTTTTCTGTATATATTTAGTTGGCCAATTAATTTCTTTCTATTATTAGTAGAGACGGGGTCTCTTGCTCAGGCCAGTTTTGAACTCCTGACCTTGAGCCATCCGCCCGCCTCGGCCTCCCAGAGTGCTGGGATTACAGGCGTGAGCCACCGCGCCTGGCCGGAATATGCATTTACTTTGTAATAAGAAAAAATAACGAAGTTCTTTACATTCAGGGAGGGAGGGCAGGACTGCAGATGCCAGCGTACTGTGTGTGACTTCTGCTTCTGCAAGACGGGCACCAGAATCTGCCCCAGCCCGTGGCGTGTCGCCTGGCAGTGCCTGGTGCAAGAGAAACTTCTCTTAAGAGTTTCAACAGCTCAGACTGGATCTGATTTCAGCTCCCCCTTCGCTCCTGCACCATCCAAAGTCAGCAGTCCTCTCCTATCTAAAATGCAGCAGTCTTCTCCTATCTAAAATGCAAATAAGTTCCTCAGAGTTAATCTGAACCTTCTGCCCTGATAAGCAACAGGAAAATGAAAAAAAAAAAAAAAGACTTAAATATCTACTAAAATCCAGCCAAGCCAGGTACTGGGGACTGAGCATTCACAGGTAAGGTCAGGAGCGGGGATTCTTGCTAAACTGCTAGAGCGCTCCAGAAAGAGAAATAGTATCAGGCAATCACCCTGGCAGGGCAAGAAGACCCTGTGGGTGCTCAGCCAAGAAGCAGACTGCGCTGGCTTCCTGGCCCTGCTGCAAAAAATGACCACCAACTGGCGGGCTGAAAACAACAGACGTTTATTCTCTCGTAGTTCAGAAGGCCAGATGTCCAACATCACGGTGTCCGAAGGGCCACACGGCCTCTAAAGACTCCAGAGGAGAATCAGTTCCTGTCTCTTACAGCTCCTGGGCATTCCTTGGCTGTGGCTGCATCACTCCGATTGCCGCCTCTGTCCCCAGGTGACTGTCCTCTCTCTGTATAGCTGTGTCTCCTTCTTATAAGGACACCACCATTGGCTATAGGGCCCCACCTTATTCCAGTGTGACCTCATCTTAATTACATCCGCCAAGACCCTATTCAGGTTCTGGGACATGAATTTTTAGGGTACACTATTTCACTCAGAGACATACCCGAGTTTCTGAGACCTTGGCTATTCTTGGCCCACCCTGAGATTTTCTATCCCATATCCCACATCCTAACCGTGTCTGGTATCTAATACAAGTCTCCCTTTGAGTAACTTCTTAATAAACACTTATTGAGCTTGGCCAAAGAACAACTCAGTGGCATTAAGATTAGACATCTGCATGCCCATTTACTTACTCTGATGGTTAATTTTATGTGCCAACTTGACTAGGCCACGGATGCCCAGATACTTGGTCAAACATGCCTTCTGGGTGTGTGTGTGAGGGTGTTTGTGGGTGAGATTAGCATTTGAATCAGCAGCTTGAGTGGAGTGTGTCGCACTCCCCAATGTGGGGGGCCGCATCCAGCCACTTAAAGGCCTGACTAGAACAAAAGAACGAAAGGCTGAGTATGGAAGAATCCTTTCTCTCTGTCTTCTCTGGCCTTCGACCCAACTCAGACTGGAACTTACATCATGGGCTCTGCTGGCTCCCAGGCCTTCGGATTCAGACTGGAACTATAGCACTGGTCCTCCTGGGTCAAGACTTTCCAATCCCCATAATTATTACATGAGCCGATTCCTTATTTTATATGAAAATATATAGGATATATATAGGATGTAATATATACTAGGACCATAGGACACATAATATATAATAGAATAATGATACATGTTAGGATATGCATTATGCAAATGCTATTGGTGTGTTTCTCTGGATAATCCTGACTAATGCACTCACACGTAAGGAAGACAGCCAGAAACCTGTGGTCCCCAAGCCCTGGGCACAGCCCAGGACAGGTCTGTGGCCTGTTGGGAAACAGGGCGCACATCACCACCTGAGCTCTGCGCCACCTCCCACTCCCATGACACCCACCCCTGGTCCATGGAAAAATTGGCTTTCATGAAACTGGTCCCTGGTGCCAAAAAGTTGGGGACCACTGCCATAGACCACTGCAAACAAGTGCAAAAAACCTAAAAACCAAACCAAAAAACCAAAAAAACAGCATCTAAAAGAGAAAAAAGGGGCGGACCTACAGACAATCTGGAAACAGTGAGTCTTGTTTACACATTTTTGGGGTAAACTGACCAGTGGGCTTCTAACAAAGAAGTTGACCCCAGTAATCCGGGCCTAAGCAGACAGACTGTGGGTGGCAGAAACCAAGTCAGCTGGTTGTCAGGGTCTCTGAAAAGCCTTGGATGTTCGGCCTACAGGCGAGGCCGCGCAGGGTCTCCTGCTCCTTGGTCTCCAACTTCGCTGGGCCGGGGGAGCAGCACCCCTCCTGAGTGAGCTTTCAGCTCCCCTGCATGCCAGGAGCTGGGGACAGTGCAGTGACAGTACAGCCCTTGGCTTCAAAACCGCACCGTCTAGTGTCTTGATGACTGTCACCCAGTCAGCCGAAGCACTGAGTCCTGGCCCGAGTCAGACAGCCTCGGGTGGCAGAGTGGACAGAGCATCCTCCTCTCCTCGCGTGGCTCCTCTGGGGTGTGCAGCAGGCACAGCCTGGCCTTTGGCACCAGCCTGAGCTGGCTTTGAGCCCCAGTCACAGGAGAGCCCTGAGAAGCAGCCTCATATGGAGTTTAGCGTGCACAGGTGACCGACTTATTCCAGCTGACCCAGTGTGTTCACAGTTCTGGCACTGAAGTCCTGTGTCCCGGGAAAGCTGTCAGTCCAGCCCACACATAGGAAGCTTACCACAGGGAGAGGGGATGGAAACAGGTTGGGCAGTGGGAGAAGCTCAAGGACAAGGCAGGTGGCCTTGGGTGACCCCAGGAACTGCTTCTGGAACCAAGACAGCCCCTCAGCGTTGTCCTTCTTTGAGCCGTGCCAGCAGGGCCTGGACACCTTCACCTTGCTCTGGCTGAAGCAGGCTGCCCTGGGAAGGGGCATGACCTCAGGGGAGGTGGCAATCTTCCTGGAAGGCGCTGGCAGGGCTGACAGCAGCCAGGGCCACAGGCCTTCATCAGGGTCTGGGCAGCTCATCCGTGTCCACCCCGCTTTTACATACGAGCTGTGGGTCTTGGGCAGGTCACCCAACCTCTCTGAGCCCAGTTTCCTTAAATGAACATCATTTTATCATTTTATCTACCTCAAAGGGATGTGGTCATGAGAACTCTAAAAAGTATAAGGAAAGTGCTTGGAAGGTAGTAGGACTTGGCAAATGGGGTCATTTCCCTTACCTCTGCCCGACTCTGGGACCTAAAGTGAAGATGCCAGTGAGCACGATTGTGCTCGTTGGCCACGGTGATGGCAACAGCACAGCTGAGCTTTACGGTACCCTTACCTTACACACCTGCACCATCTCTGCACTCTGCACGGATTAGCTCATTGGATCCTTACAGCAGCCCTAGCAGGCAGGTACTGGTATTACCCTCATTTCACAGATAAGGAAACTGAGGCACAGACATGCTAAGTAGCTTGTTGATATTTGTAAAAGTAAGTGGGAGAGGGATAGTATTTACGTTTCGGATCTCTTTTCAAGTGCTAGGATTTAGGCTAAGGCACTTTGACTCAGAAGAATAAAAGTCAGGCAGCATCCAGGATATTCCAAGAGCTCTTGCAACTCAACAACAAAAAGACTAAACCCAATCTAAAATGAGCAATGGATGTGCATGAATGTCTCTCTGAAGAAGATACACAAACGGCCAACACACATGACAGCCTGCGTCACGTCCCCCGTCATCAGGGAAATGCAAATGAAAACCCACGGTGAGGTTCCCCTTCACACCAACCAGGATGGCTGTGACTTTTTAAAAAATGGAAAGTAGCCAGTGTTGGCAATGGAGGAGCAGAAACCCACGAACGTCGTGGGCAGGACAGTGGAGCGCGCCGCCGCGCGGGCGACGGTTGGGCGGCCTCGGAAGCCCGGCGCCGAGTGCTCTGCGGCCCCACTCCGCTCTCGCCGTTCGCCCGAAGGAAGCGAAAGCAGGCGCTCGAAGGAAAACTCGATTGTGCGTGTTTACGGCGGCACTGTTCACAACAGCCACAAGAGGAAACAGCCCGCGTCCGCCCGCAGTCGAACGGTAAGCAGCACGCGGCGAGCGAGAGAAGGGGACAGCGCGACGTGCGTGCCGCACGGCGGGTTTCCGACGCGCTGTGCGAGAGAAAGAAGCAATACCCAAAAGGCAACATCTGGCAGGATTCCATTACATAAAATGTCCAGAATGGGCAGATCCACAGAAAAAAGCAACAAATGGTGGTTTCTAGGTGCTGGAGGAGCGACTGCCTAATGTGTTCAAGGTTTCCCTTGAAGATGACTAAATGTGTTGGAACTAAATAGAGGTAGTGGTTGCATAACACTGTGTGTGAATTGAATGCCACTGAATTGTATACTTTAAAATAGTTAATTTTACATTAACTGAATTTTATCTTAATTAAAAAATAAAAGTCAGGCAGCATTTACAGTGCCAGCTCTGATTTTGCCCCTCACCCCCACAGGGTTAGAGGCAAATTGGGGCTGTTTTGCATGGGGGAGTATTGGGAAGTCAGGAGTTAAACAATGATGAGACAAGCACTTGGCTGAACTGAAGCCTCTTAGCCAAGGCCACCCAAGTGTGGTTGAACACGCTGTGCACTGCACAACAGGAAGCGTTCAGGGGACTAAAATCCAGCTCATACCTTGTCCCGGAGCCATGTGCCCTGGGTAAGGGTACATCAGCGCAGAGCTGTCTCCTTTTCCTAATTCTTGCAGAAGTACCCTGCAAGCTGTGGCAGCCCTTCTTTTAGCAAGCCAACCTTCCCGAGCTCTGCCCCACCACCAGCCCATCAGAAAGAACTGGGGCAGCCTCCATCTGTGCACAGCCTGCGTTCTGAGCTGTAAGCCTCTCCCATTCCTCACTCTCTTCCAAAAACACCCTCACAGGCTCACCTAGAAATAATATTTGACCAAACATCTGGACCCGCATGGCCCAGCAAGTTGACACATAAAATTAACCATCATACCAGGATTGTTATTGTCTCTTTTCCATAATTTATATTGAGACTCAGAGAGTGAACCCCAACCCCCATCACTCAACTCAAGCACACAGGTCACATGCTACTGCTGCCTCCCAGATACCAGCTATAAATGGGTGCAATGAAAAGTGACAGCCATTCCAGTGTGATGTGAACGTGAAATGAAATAACACACACGAGTGTCTGTCACTCCTTCACTGGCTCATTCATGCATTCCACAAGTACTTCTTGAGCATCTGCCATGCACCTGGCAGTGTGCTGGGCACTGCGATAAACTAGAACTGTATCCCTCAAAGTGTGATCTGGGGACCAGCAGCATCGACATCACCTGGGTGCTTGTTAGAAATGCAGAATCCCAGAAACCCTGCCCCAGATCTCCTGAATCCACATTTTGCCAAGATCCCCAGGTGATTCATTCACATAGCTAATTTCAAGAAGTGCTACATGAAGGTGTGGTTCCCAACAAGGGCTGCACAGTAAAATAGGCTGAGATACTTTTAAAACCAGAGGTGCCAGCCTCTCTTCCCCCATCCCACTCTCAGATTCTGATTCAATTTCTTCAACCCCCTCCTAGGGATCCAGCTGTGCAGTTAGAGTTGGGAACTCCTACACTAGAGATGAGATCTTGCATGGCTCCTGCCCGCTCAACCTTCTGCCTAGTAGCAGAACTGGCTTTAAGCTTGTATCACGAGAATCCCTAAACATAAGAAACGGGGAAAAAACTGCAAGAAGTGAACCACGAGTTGTTCACCCAGAGCTTGAACTGTCAGCACAGACACTGGGAAGATGGTTTGCATTTTACAAGTTTTCTGTCAGTGGTGTGGAGTGGGTCATGGTAAGAAAAGAGGGGGTTAGGAGGCTATTGGAATAATCTGGGTGAGACTGATGGGGTCTGATGGAGAAGAGACAACAGACCCCAGAAATGTTTAGGAGGTGACCCTCACAGAGCCTGACATAGTGGAGGCAGCGAGAGGAGGGAACGATGACAATTATGACAACCAGGTGACTGGCATATCATTCCAGGGAGGGTGGAGGGTAGTTGTTATACAGACAGAGTTGGCACATGGACAAGTTGAGTTTGAGGGGACTTTGGAACATCCGAGGCGTAAGGCGTCACAGGTAATGAGATAGGCAGGTCTGATCTTCAGCAAAGAGGTGAGGGTTGAGACATGCCGTTGGGAGCGTGAGGAAGTGACCTCTCAAACATGGCAGCAGCAATCTTTTTACTGCGGATGCCGGGGTGCGTGTTAGGCCATGCTCTGCAGGTGCACCTGTAAGGGTGACCTCTCACCACTGTGTGGGCCACAGCTCAGCCGGCTTCCTGGAGAAACAACATATTTCTCGATCAAAACCATGGACCTGAGCAGGCATGCCCAAAGGGAAATCAGCAGGCATCCTTTTTCTTTGGTCTGGAGTCTGGGAGGAAAGTGTGCCCTGGACAGATGCTTGCTGCTACGTGGGCACATGAAGTATGCATATGCCCATTACCAAGGGACCCTCACCTGGGTGGAGACTCCAGAGAAATCCTCATTCAGGACCTAAAGGGAAGGGACAAGACATTCTTTGAAGCATCATTTATGGCAGGGGGTTGGGTGACCAACCATCACTGGGAAGAGGGTTGAGAGAACGAGGCGGATGCCCACCGTAGAGTGCACAGGAACTGAATGAACAACATGAGACACAGAACACGTTCTTTAGTCCAATAACATTTATGAAAACTGAAAATCCATGAGCAGACCAAACAACACTATGCACTTTATATAAGTACACGTTAAAATGCAAGGATACCCATCAAACATTTCAAAGCCATCTCCTATGGGAGTCCTGGGGGAGAAGGTGTAGGAGAGAATTTGAGTGTAGAATGGAGGTAAGAAGAGAATAAATGAATGTAACAAGAAAGAAGGCTCGCACAGACCAAGGACGGACGTATACTTTGAGTTGAGGAGTAAGATGAATTAATTCTCCACTTTTGATGTCCAAAGATGAAACTAGAGAACGGGTAGCCCTGCATGTTCTTGGCGAGTTAGTGCTTGACCTGTGGTTATGGGGGAAACCAAAAAGGAAAGGTCCATGAAAAGTCCCTGGGGACCCAAGGACATTCATGAAGTGAGATAGTCCTACAAACCCTGGAGAATAAGTTGACTCACATGGCAGCAATGTCTAAGACAGTGCCCAGTGATCCCCACCTCCCAGCATTCATGCTATGTGTGGTCGTCACCGTACCAAACCAGGGCTTGCCCCTTTGTGACCAAATGGAAATGAAGGCAATGGAAATGTGTGACTTCTGAAGTTTGATGAAAGGTATTGCAGCTTCTGCAATGACTGCTTACTCTAGGGAAAGCCAACTGCCAAGCCACCGGGACTCAAACAGTCCTGTGGAGAGGCTGGCCTGTAGGCATAGGAGCTGAGACCTCCAACCAACAGCTGGTAATAACTCTGCCATGTGCGTGTGCCACCATGGAAATGAATCCTGCAGCCTTGGTCACACCTTCAGATGAGACTGCAGCCCCAGTCGACACGTCAGTGTAACAACAGGCAAGATCTCCAGTGAGAAGCACCCATCCCAGGCCATGCTGAGTTCCTGACCCATGAGAACCATGAGTATAATAAAGGATTATGTTATATGCTGTATTCGAGGTGATCTGTCACACAGTGGATAGCTCATACGGCTCGCTCAGTGCATACCCCAGTCAGGTTGTTCACCTTCCCTAGTCTCACTGTGCTGTCCTCCTTGTGTGTCCCTTTGTACGTAGCAACATATGAAGAAAGCTTCTTCCTGTCTCAAGTGTGCTGTAGGAAAACCAAAGGGAAGGATCTTGTTCATTCTCAGTAAGTCAGACCTTTGCAAGAAAGCAGGCCCTTCCTGACATGCCCCGGTGGGGGGAGGAGTTAGAAAGCAAGAATTCCAGAGAAAATAAAGCTCAGACAGGGCCCTCACGGCCAGCTATCCCCTCCCACCTCTCAGCACTAACCTGGGAGATTCTTGGTTTTGTTTTATTAAGGGAGGTAGCACTGACTCCCAGATGTCTCTAGCCTTACAGTGACAGAAGAAACCAGGTGGGTGGATGGACTCACTCCAGGAAGACAGTGTTTCCAGCGAGCAGAAAGCTCAAGCTGAGGCTGGCGCTGCAGGGACAGCAAAATCAAGGGATCCACATAACCAGGGCAGGGTGGTGGTCTCAGCAACAAAGGGAAAATAGTTTTAAAACAGAGCATTTTGTAGCAAACAAGAGGAATAGAATTTATTTACTCAAAAACGAGAAGTGTGGAGAAGATGACCACCCCTGCAGAGGTCCAGAGGAAGACTGAGTCCTGCATGGGACCACAGATGTCCCAGCCAGTCACGTTCAGTCCCTCTGCACCTCCGCCACAACCCACCACACAGGCACGCTCCTTCTGTACAAGAAGGCAGAGTCACTCCCCATTCCGTCTCTCATCCTTGGGCAAGAGACATCTCTGGAAATTGCAGAATGCAAGATTTCAGCAGGAAGATGGGTTCTGTCTTCAGTCCCCACCTCCCCTTCCCAGCTGATGCTCCCTTTTGTCTCTGTCCACTCTGTCTTTGTGTGAACGCTGAGATTTCATTGAACATCCCAAAAAAGAAGGATTGCACGGTGACTCGGCTCACCATGCTGAAATGTCTCCAAGGAAAAGCACAATCATCTTCAGTGAGCAGAAGACAATGAGGAGGCGTCTCATTGCATAATTGAGGAGACAATGTCCTTCATACTCAGTCTGGTTCACTTTTCACACTGAATCAATCTTAATAAGCATCTGCTTCGAGTAAAGGAAGTTTTGTGATAATTCAACCGTGACCTCTGTAGAAGTCCAAATGATTTCACTTTAGTTCCTCAGCCCCGAGTATCCTATTGAAATGGTCGTCTTTATTTCATGATCATCAACATGTTAACATGAGCTGATTAATCCCATCAACCTAACTACACAGATGGACGCAGCCCAGGGCTATGACATCATTAGCTTTGGGACTGAGCACACAGGATTGCGGGCTGTGCCGGTCAGCTAGGCCCACAGGTCATTTGATCCAGCCTCTTTGTTTCTGAGAATTAAAAGCAGATTCTCCCTCTGGCTTGTACTCCGGCTCCAAGATCCAGGTACAGTTGTTTCAACAATGGCACCGCCGGGACCACACAGTACCCGCTGAGCCTGAATCCCCACAGGAGTATTGGTGGCCAGATCCCTGAGCACTCACCGGGACTTAGCACCCAACACCCCGTGGGTCTCAGCGACCACCAAGATCTCCACAGCCTCTCTCTGCCCTCCTCCGCCATCGGAGCACACCTCCCTCGCAGCCTTCCCCAGTGCCACCTGCACTTCTTCCAGAGCAGGAGCCCCTGACAACCCAGACATTGGTGTCCCTGCCACGTTGCAACCATTCCCTCGCTCCTGACTTCTGTATCCCAAGGATCTTTTAGGGAATTTCTCTTTCCATAAATATGTACGCTATGTGGGAAAGCCAGTCAAGGAATTCTACCATCTCTCAGCCCAGTGGGTCTCAAAATACAATTCCAAGACCAGCAGTATTAGCATCACCTTGGAATCCATAAGAACCGCGAATCCTCAGGCCCCTTCCCAAACCTGCTGAATTGGAAAGTCTGGGAGTGGGGCCTAGCAACCAGTGTTTCAATAAGCCATCTCACTGGTCCTGAGTAGGCCAGTGCCAGAGACAGGTACGTGACCTAAGTGACTAGGTGGCCACTGAAGTCAGGAGAATAATGGCTCCCAAAGATGTCTAAGTACTAGTCCCAGGAACCTGCAAATACATTAAAATACATGGCAAAGGGGACTTTGCAAAAGTGATTGTATTAAGGGTCTTGAGATGGGGCGATTATTCTGGCTTACCTGACAAGGCCCAGTGCAATCACAAGGCTTCTAACAAGAAGGCAGGCAGATTGGAGTCAGAGAGGTGTGAGGATGGCAGCAGAGGTCAGGGAGGAGAGAAGCTGCCACACTGCTGGCTTTGGAGATGGAGGATGGAGCCAAGAGCCAAGGAATGTGGGCAGCTTCTAGAAGGAAAACACAAGGAACAGATTCTCCCCTGAAGCTTCCAGAAGGAACACAGCCCTGATTAGGGTTAGGGTTAGGGTTAGGGTTAGGGTTCCCTAGCTCAGGGAAACTGACTTCAGACTTCCAACCCCCGGAACTACAAGAGAAAGCATTTGTGTTGTTTCAAGTCACTGGTGTGTGGTAATTTGTTACATCAGCAACAGAAAACTCATACAGGCACTTTCTTCCTCTCCTGGTCTTCAGTCTGGAGCAGAAGGAGGCCACAAGGCAAACGGAGCTGGAGCCAACAGTGACCAGCATCAGCGTTGAGTTGCTTCTCTGGCCAACATCCTGCAGGCCCCGGGCCCTGTCCTGGAGCCTGGCGCCTCAGCCTGTCCACCGGCACCAGGAGCTGCGGCCGAGTCTCCTGAGAGACTTGGCTCACGTTGGCCAAAGTTGGTGTTTGTTGCTGATAACGAAAGGGCCTCACCTCCTACCTTTAAAAGTGCAAATTTAAAAGACGATAGGAATAGGCAGTAGCTAATGCTGACTTCAGTGCTTCTGGCGTGCCAGGCACTGCCTTTATCAATCTAATAAAGTGTCAAAGCTTTATTTATTTCATCCCTACAGCAACCCACTAAGGTACATAATATATGGTTCTGTAAAGGAAGAAAAATAATTTTTTCTTCAATCCTCTTAAGTTTTTAGCTGGAACAGACCCTTGTAATGAAAGACAGACTAACAAGAGAAATTCCAACAGAAGTTTAGTAACATGTATATTTCATGCGTGGGAAGCACCGAGGGAAGGAGCCACCTTAGAGAGGCGGCTGTGAATTCCAGCTTACATAGCACCTTCAACAGAGAGCAGCAGATGTTTAAGGAAGTGACAAGACAAAGGAAAAGGACTTTGAGTCTCTAGGAGCGGTGCCTGGTGGGAAGGCAAATTAACTGGCAGATAAAGGCTGGTTGGCAAAGCCAGAGCTGGTGCCACCTGAAAGGGCATAAGGGTTTAAAGTTGTCTTCAGCAGTTACCCTTTGTTCATCCTGGAGGGGTGGGAGCAGGACACCTTCTGTCCTTGTAAATCTCTGTCCTGCTTTTAGGCAGAGGGAGGGCAGACGGCCTTCCTGCATCCACCACTTATTACTTGCCTTTGGCTTGGCAAGCCCCCAGGTGTTGGGGTGGCATATCCTGGTCCCCTGTACAGACAAGGAAACAGAGATGTTAAAGGCTTTGCTCGAGGTCACACAGCTCTCCCTGCTCAAAGGAGTGCAAAGACCACCCTGCAGTCCGAAGGTTGATGGAGTTTTCCAGCTTGGTTGTTGGAAGCTGGGGGCCTTCACGCATCGCCTTCCTCCCTGTGAGATGGGACCTTGGCACTTACGACAGGGAGGCATGAAATGAGATGCTAGCGTGTGTGTGAAACAATTGGCAGAGAGGGGACTCCCAGCACGTTAATCCCTCCACATCAGCAAACCACAGCCCAGCCAGCCCCGTGGCGGCCCCAGCCCCAGAAGGCTCAGCAAGCTTCCTGGCAACTTCAGCCTGTGGCGAGAGACCTGCTCCTTTCCATGAAAGCTGTTAGCTTTGTGGCCTTATTGTTTTGAACTCCATCCTAGAAACAGAAATGCTTTTTTCCTTAACATTTTAAGAACACTTCCTTTCATTTTTATTCTAAATTATGACTCAGATACGAAGACATGAGCTTTTTTGGCCTTCCTTACATTTGGGATTTGAGGCTGCAAAGCTGTAGTGTTAGTTGCAGAGACTTGGTCCAATGCTTCCAAGTTTTCTGCACACGCATGCGCGCATGCACACACATGCGCACATGCACACACACACACCAGCTTCAAAAAATGAAGTCGGGTGGGGGGATAGGAAAGCCAAGAGACCAAGCAGATCAGGTCTCCCAGGGCAGCCCTGTTCACGGCCCCAGGCCCACGACCTGCCCGGCCCCTCAGGCCGCTGGGAACCCACCACACACACGGGTTCGATTTCCTCTCCTCGGCCTGGCACAGAGATTTAAACACAAATATCCTACAAGAGGAAATGAGTTGGTGCTGACTCCCTGACTCACAGATTTGCTCCCTTTTCTATGATTTTAGCAGGGTGTGGAGGAGGCCTCCCAGGGGAAGGGAAGAGCACACTGGGCTTGGGGCAGGAGACCTGAGTTCTTGTCCTCCCTCTGCCACCAGCTCACCATGTGATCACAGGCAAACATCTACCCACTCTGGGCTCAGTTTTTATATTTAAGTAAGATAAAAGTTATATAATGCACTTAGAGGAGATCCCAGTTAGAAGCCCTGGGTTACTGTGCTCTATGAGCTATTAATTAAGCACGCAATCGTAGTACGGCACAGAAACCACAGATGTGAGAAAACACATCCTTTTAAGGAGGAGCTCATCTGGGGGTCAGGGAAGCAGTGGGAGGCTGTCTCATCTTCATTGTCGGTCTGGTCGCTAACCGCAACCTTGGATAGTCCATGTGTTCTGGACTGCATCGTGTCCTCCCAAAATCCATATGCTGAAGCCCTAACCCCCAGTACCTCATAATGTGACTGTGCTTGGAGACAGGGTCTGTAAGGAGGTGATTAAGGTTCGCTGAGGTCCTGTGGGTGGGGCCCTGACCCAGTAGAACTGGTGTTCTTATAAGAAAAGAAAGAGACACGAGAGAACTTTCTTCACATGCATGCACGGGAAAGGCCAGGGGTGGTTGCGGCCAGGCAGACAAACACAACTTCCTGTCTTGGGCTGCCTCAGTTCCTCAGATTAGATCACTGGACTTAGTTTTTTTGTGGGTTTTTTTTTTTTTGGTCTCAAGGGTATTTTAGGAGTCTGATGAAAACACACCTGCAGGGAGACACCATGTTTGCGTGCAGTTTCAGAGGCCTTCTCCACCCACTGACGCACACCCGTGAGAGGGCGCCTGGCCCCCACTGGGCTCTGAGCCGCCTGTCAGCCTTAACTCTTCCCCACCCTGCTCACACGCAGGACACACCACACCGACGCGGAGCAAACGCTCGGCCCTGTTTACGCTCACGTGGGAGCCTCCTTTCAGGCAATTAGAACAAATGTTTGTCTTAAAAAATCAAAAACCACTAGGGTGTTCTTTCCTTCATGGTCCAGACAAACCAGTAGCCTTTCTTCATCAGGGAAGAGAACCTGTATTGAGTTAGAAACTTTCTAAATGCAAACTTTCCTACGCAAAACTTAATTCGGACTTTTGCTTCAAGATAAGTAGCTGATATCAGACTAAGATACTCATTGAGAACAACTATAAAAGCTGAAAATTTCTTTAAAAGGGGCTGTTTGAAGACACCAAAAATATCCCAGGCAGGCAGGACTTGAGGGATCAAGACCCCAGAGAAACACACTAAGGTCCACGCTGCCTCCCCTGCGGGTTTTATCCCTTGGGGTTATGTCACGGTGTGAGTCAAAGAGGCCACTGGAAGCAGTGATCTAGAGCCCAAGGCAGCATCTTAGTAGGGTAAGGAGGATCATCTTAGTCCACTCAGGCTGCCTTAGCAAAGATCACAGACTGGCTGGCTTATAAACAAAACACATCCATTTCTCACAGTTCTGGAGGCTGGAATTTGAGATCAGGTGCCAGCACAGTTGCGTGCTGATGAGGGCCCTCTTCCAGGTTGCAGACCGCCAACTTCCTCGTATGGTGAAAAGGGAACTAGCTGGCTCTCTGGCATCTTCTCATAAGCACACCAATCCCATTCATGAGGGCCCCACCTTCATGATCTAATCACCTCCCAAAGGTCCTATCTCCACACACTATCATATTGGGATTAAGGTTTCAATATATAAATTAGGGATGGGTGGAGCAAAACATGAGTCCATTGCATTCTCCAAACCCCCCAAATTCATGTCCTTCTCATGTGCAAAATACATTCATTCCATCCCCAAAGCCCCCAAAGTTTGAGCACATCCCAGCATCTCTAAAGTCTAGAGTCCAAAATCTTATCTAAAGATATGAGTGAGATAGAGTCCAAAATCTTACCTAAATCAGATATGAGTGAGACTTAAGATATAATTCATCCTAAGGTAAAATTCCTCTCCAGCTGTGAACCTGTGAAATCACACAAGTTATATATCTTCAAAATACCATAGCAGGACAGGCATAGGCTAGACATTCCCATTCCAAAACGGAGAAATAGGAAAGAAGGAAGGGGTAACAGGTCCCAGGCAAGTTCAAAACATAGCAATGCAAATCTCATGAGATCTTAAGGATGAAGATAATCCTCTTGCCTCAGGGTTTTCTCTCCTTCAGGCCCACTAGGGGAGCAGTCCTGCCTTCCAGACACACTGGGGCAGAGCCACTCCAGGACTGATCTTTCTCCTGCAGCTCTGCTGGGCCGGAGTCACAGCCCCAGGGCTCTGCATTTTGGCCGTGCCCCCACAGCTTTGGGTGGAGCCAGTCTCAAGGCAGTGATCCCCTTTGAAATTGAGGAGGCAACCCTAATAATCTTTGCACTGCCTTTGGGATCATTCTTTCCTTGTCTTTAAGAATAGCACACATTCACAGCTGAGTGGCTCTATGGTCCCACTCTGTAAAATTCAGTAAGTCCAACAACCTTCCTTCACTTTTTCCCATCTCCTCCCCCTTTGTTCAAGCTGATAGTTTCCTGCCGGGGTGGCTGACTAAGTCCATGGTTCACACCCAACTAACCTCCTTATCAAATGGTCACACAGTGACACCCTTAGTGTTCTGTTCCAAACAAGCTTTCTCATTTTTTGCAAAATGAATAGGCTGAGAACTTTTCAGATCTTTAAGTTCTACCTCCTTTTTGTTTCTCAATTCCATCTTCAAGTCGTTTCCCCTTCTCACATTTTGCTATAAGCAGTCAGGAGGAAGCAAGCCATTCCAACACTTTGCTTAGAAAGCTCCCCAGCTAAATGTCTAATTTCATTGTTAACAGGTTCTACCATCCACAAAATGCTAGAACAGAAAGGCAATTTAGCCAAGGTCTTTGTCACTTTATAACAAGGATTGCCTTCCCCCACCCCACTGTCTAATAACATGTTCCTCATTCCCATTGGAGACCTCATCAGAATGGCCTTTACCACCCAACGGTCCATAAATGATTATTTGTGCTTTCTCTAAGAAGGTAGAGGCTTTCTCTGTAGCTGTCCTCTCTCCTATCTGAGCCTTCACCAGAATCACCTTCAAAGTCTTTTCATGGCAATCTTGACTCTAGCATGTACCTCAAAACTCTTTCAGATCTACCCATTACCCAAAGCCACGTCCATGTTTTTAGGGATTTGTTATAGCAGCACCCCACTTTGGAATACCAGCTTTGGTCTTCATCATTTCAGACTGCTACAACAGAATATCACAGACTGGGTGGCTCACAGACAACAGAAATGCATTTCTCATAGTTCTGGAAGATGGAAATCTTAGATCAAGGTACAGGCATGGTGGGGTTCTGGTGGGGGCCCTCTGCTGGGCTGCAGACTGGAAAAACTGGAGCTCAGGGATAACAAGCAGCCAGGACCGAGAGGACTAGATACCAGAGAGTGGGCAACCATAGAGAAGCGAGGACCACAGTGTGCACTCAATTTCTCCACAAGAAATATACTAAATCCTAAATATGTAATCACAGGGAGAGACTCAGAGAACCCCACTAGAAAGAACTTCTAAGAAGCTGAAAGCTAAGTAGAGAATTTGGAATTCTCATGGTATCAGGGAAACAAAAATTGGAGTTCAGGGCAAATCAAGCATGAGAGTTCCCAGTAAACACCTCAGCCTTTCAGTCGAAACCCTACAAAGGCTAAGAATAGAACAAATGCAAATAGCCCAGCTATGACTAAAGATGATTTTGTCATACTCTATCTGCCAGGAAGAAGAAAATTAAACCCTTTCTGAAAGAATATGATGCCACCCATAAGCTCTACAATATTTCACATGCAATTTTCAGTATGCAATAAAAAATTACCAGACAGGAAATGCAACATGATCAAATGTTAAAAATCAAGCAAAAAACAGAATAAAAACAGACTGCAGAGGAAACAGATAATGGGGTTTCCAGACATACACTTTAAAATAACTATGATTAATATGCCAAAAAATAGAGGAAATGATAAAATCAGCAGAAACTGGCATCTATTTAAAAATAATCAATTAGAAATCTTAAAATTAAAAAATATATAATAGAAAGTAAAATTTCAGTTGTAGGTTTAGTATTTCTATCAAAAGAGAGTACAAGTGAACCAGAAAATACAGGTATAAAAATATTCTGACTAAAGCAGAGAGAAAAAAGAATAAACATACAGAAAATTAGATGCCTATGGGAGGTAGAAAATATTTAATAACATGTAATTTGAGTCTCAAGAATAGAAGAGAGAAAGACTGGAGCATTCAATGGTTAATTTTGTGTGTCAACTTGACTAGATTACAGGGACTCCTTGTTTGGTGCTATGCTGTGAATATTTGTGTTCCCCTACAAAACTTGTATGTTGAAACCTAACCCTCAAGGCAGTAGTATCGGGTAAAGCCTTTGGGGGTTATTAAGTCATGAAAGTAAAGCCCAGGTATGGGGCAAAAGGGGAAGAAGGAAAGGAGGGGCTTGAAAGCTGTTAGCATCAAACATAAAAATATAAAGTCAGTCTCTTATCATAGCAAGTCATAGTAAATAATGAAAACTAAAGACAAAGGGAGTGATCTTTAAAAGATATTTTATCTTCAAAAAAGCCACAATAAGACTGATGGCAGACTTCTCAACAGAAATGGAGGAAGCCAAACAATGGAATGGCGTCTTTTAAGCAGCCAACTAGAACTCAACACCCAGTGCAAATATATTTTTTAAAGTGAAGATTGGGAGGACAGGGAATGGGGAAAGGGGGGATGTTGCTCAAAGGGTGCAAAGCTTTAGTTAGGCAGAGGGACAGGGCTTACTGACCCATTGCATAGAATGGTGATGATAATAGATGGCAATGCACTGTATATTTCAAAATCGCTAAAAGAGTAGATTTTAAATATTCTCACCAAAAAATAAGTATGCTGGGTGATGGATCTGTTAATCAGATTGATTTCATCATCTCACGATGTAAACATGTATCATAATATCACATTGTACTCCATAAATATATGTAACTTTTATTTTTCAATTAAAAATAAAACACAATGGTAAGAAAAAGATATTTTAGACAAACAAAAACTTTAAAAACTTGCTGCCAGAAGACCAACACTAAAAAAAATATTAAAGGAAATGACCCAAGACAGAAGCACAAAGAGATAAACAGAAATGAGTAGTAATGGGAATGGTAGACATATGTGTAAATATAAGTAAATACTGACTAAGTAAAACAAAAGTAACAATGTACTCAGAGAATTAAAATATATGTAGTATTAAATACATGACAAGATAGCACAAAAGTCGGAAGGGGACAAACAGGCTTACTGTGTTGTTAGTCCCTTGCATGTCTAGGAAATGTAAGTTCCAAGACTAAAGGAGATGCAACAAGTCAAAGATAACTGTCCTACTCTCTAGGGGAACAGGAATAACCCCAGAATGCATAAGAAACAAGTTAGCAGAGTGGGGCAAATGGAAACTCTTCAAAAATTCTTTATTATTCAAAAAGTTGTCAGATATCTAAAAAAGCAAAACCCAATTATATTGTGATTATGAAGAACATGTACCTTAAATATGAGGAGTCTGAAAAACTGAAATTAAAAAAATAGGAAAAGCTGATGTAACTATATGAACATATACCTAATAGCAACATAATTATAACATATACACACTTATAACAACACATAGTTAATGACAATACATTAAAGCAAGATTTGTTACTAGAGATGTTTTATAATTTAAAGAGTCATTAAACAAGACAATATAACAATTTTAAATTTGTATGCAGTGAAAAACAGCCTCAACAACAACAAAAAAGAGCTGCTAGAGGAAGGAGATATCATCAAATCTATGATCCTAGTGGAGATTTTAAGATACTTCTCTCAGTTATTAAAAGAAAAAGCAGACAGAAACTCAGTAAAGACATAAAAGATTTGAACAACATAATTAATAAACTTGAGCCAACAAAAATATAGAGAGCAGGGCTGGGTGCTGTGGCATGTGTCTGTAATCCTAGCCCTTTGGGAGGTCGAGGCAGGGGGATCACTTGAGGTCAGGAGTTCGAGACCAGCCTGAGCAAGAGTGAGACCCTGTCTCTACAAAAAATAGAAAAATTAGCTGGGCATGGTGGTATGCACCTGTAGTCCCTGCTATTCGGGAGGCTGAGGTAGGAGGATCGCTTGAGCCCAGGAATTGGAGGTTGCAGTGAGCTATGAGTACACCACTGCACTCTAGCTGGAGCAATAGAATGAGATTCTGCCTCAAAAAAAAAAAAAAGAAAAAACAGAGCAATGCAAACAACAACTGCAGGGTACATATTCTTTTCAAGCGCACACAGAATGTTTACAAAAATAAACCACATACTGTGCCAAAAGCAAGTCTCAACAAATTTGAAAAAATTATCATCATAAAGGTACATTTGCTGACCACAGTGAAATTAAGCTAGAAACCAATAACAAGGCAACTAGGAAAATCCGAAACATTTATGCTTATATAAGTATTTATAGCAGCATTAATCATAATAGCCCCAACTGAAAACAAACCACATGCCCTGGAACCAGAGAAAAGGTAAACCAATCACGGTATGCCTGTATGACGGAATACGACACAGCAAGAGAGAACAAGTGACTGCTCTGCATGCCACTTGGGGAGTCTCAGGCATTACATGGAGTGAAGGAAGCCAGACACAGACAGAACACACAGTATGGTTTTGTTTATTTACAATTAAAAGCAAGCAAAACTAATCTGCAGCAAATGAAGTTCAAATAGCAGTTCCCTTTATTAGGGGATAATGGCAGGGGCTAATATGAAGGGGACTTGCAGGCATTGGTCGTGCTTCATACCTTAATCTGAGCCGTGGTTTCAAGGAGATATTCATAATTTCATAAAAATTGTTAGAGCCTTGCTCTTAAGAGTTGTGCAAATTGCTATGTATGTGTTTTACTTACAGAAAAAGTTTGCCAAAAAAAGAAAAAGAAAAAGAAAGAAAGAAAAGAAAATTCATAGGCAGGTTAAAGTCCAGATTTGGAGCCAGACAGCTTAAGCTGAAATCCTGGCTCATCCACTTATGACCTGCTTTTCCTTGGACTATGTAGCCTCTCTAACCTCAGTTTCCTCATCTGCAAAATGGGGATAATAATAGCACCTAAGCTTAGGGGTCGTTTTGAGGATTCATGAATCGATCCATGCAAAGCATTTACCATAGTGCCAAATATATAGTAACATCTCAATAAATGTTATTTATTTTATTATTTTTTCAACCAGCCCAGAGGGTCACACAGGTTGGGGTTAAAAGCAAGGACTTTACACTCTTGGCCATTTGTCCCACAAAAAATGAAAACTTACGTTCACACAAACACTTGTACAATGTTCATAGCAGCATTATTCATGATAGCCAGAAACTGGAAACTCAGACATCCTGCAGTGGGTGAATGGCTAAACAAATCCCTCCACACCGGGGAATGCTCCTCAGTAACGAAAGGAGCAGACTGCTGATATTAATATGTGCAATATCTCCAGTGAATCTCAAGGGAATTATGCTGAGTGAAAATAGCCGATCCCAAAAGCATATGCTCTGTGGGCTCCCATTTGTAGGACATTCTTTAAATGACAAAATTATAAAGATGGAGAATAGATTTAGTGGTTACAAGGGTTAGGGATGTTGGGAGGAGAAGTTGAAGTGGTTACAAAAGAGCACCATGAGGGATCCCTGTGGTGATGGAGCTCTTCTCTGTCTTGACTGCGGTGGTGCATACCCAGGCCTACACGTATGTTAGAATTGCATAGAACTAAATACACACACACATACAAGTATGCCTGCGGAAATCTCAACAAGATGGCTGGATTGTATCAGTGTCAATATCCTGGCTCGGATATTGTACTATAGCCTTGCAAGATGTTCCCGTTAGGGAAAGCTGGATAGAGGGTGCACGAGATCTCTCTGTATTATTTTGTACAACTGTGCGTGAGTCTACAACGATCTTGATGTCACTCAGCCAAGGTCAGGTGATGTCCTGATGCCATCACTTACCAACTAAGTGACCTTGGGCAGGTAAACATCTTAAAGCCTCAGTTTCCTCATCAATGAAGTGAAGGTATTTAAGGTTTCTACTCCTTAGGGTAAAAATGAGAATGAAGTCACTGAGCATAGTGCCTGGACAACATAAGTCCTTCATAAATGTCACCTTAAGGAAAATTACCTTGTTACAAAGAGAAGAGATGAAGTGATTTGCCCCAGGTCATCCTAAAATGAGCCAGGATTCTGGTCCTGAAGCTGGGTTCTACTTGATCAGAGGGGAGAGGATCCAAAGTGAGAAAGCTGTGTGTGTGTCTGTGTGTGTGTCTGTGTGTGTTGGGGGAGGGGAGGGGAGAATGAGGAATGGGGAGGGGTGCATTAGGAGACAAGGGAGGAAGGGGTCAGAGAGCAGGCACCAAAAAAATACTGCTAAGAAAACCAAAGGGCAGCTGGGAAACAATAGTTTGGGGGCCATTGTGCTCTGCCCAGACCCTTGCTGAGACTGAATGAAGCCGCAACCATGTGCTCCTCTCACACAGGGGAGCCCATAAGGGTCAGCTGGGTTCAAGGATGTCACAGCTGCTCTGGACAGCAAATAGCACTGCACAAATATTTGTTGACAATGATGATGACAATTACAAAGATTTTTTGTATCTGTTGGCTGAAAAGACCCCCCTGGAATCATTTCACATTCTGTGTTGCTTAGTTAACCCAAATCTGGCAACTCTTTTTTTTTTTTATTTTTTTTTTGGTCACTCTCTTTATGCCCACTGCCAGGGCTCAAGGTCGGTCCCTTCAGATCTAGGAGTGACCTCAGGAGTCCTCTCAGTCCTTGCTACTCAAAGTCAGCACCTGCATCCCCTGGGAGCTTGTTGGACAAGCAGAGTCTCTGCCCCCACCCAGACATCCTGAGCCAGACTCTGCCTTCCAACAGGGTCCTCCGACGGGCTGTTGGAGAAGTTCTGCTCTGGTCCAGACTTCTGCTTTCCTGCTGAGGAAGCAAAGCCTCCAAGAGGGTGAGGGTCTTGCTGAGAGTGCAGCTATGTTTGCACCATAGCTGGAACTGGCACCCTGGCTCCCAGGCCCACAGACATCGAGCTATCTTCAGTCAGAAGTCTTTGCTTAAAATGCGTTGAGGCAGAATGGGGCTGAGATTCCTAAGTAAGGAGGAAAGTTCTCCATCTGCTGTCCTAAAAGCTGTTCTGGTGAGAAAACAGTGCCCCTCGCTGACCTCATTCAGCTTGTGGTTTGGGTAAGGTAAGGAGAAAGTCCATCCAAATGCAGACATAAAATCTCTCCTCTCCCAGGGAAGGTTGTGCAGAAACATCATAGCAGTTGGGTTGCTCTTGCAATGACTCAGACCTCTTTGTGTCTCAGTTTCCTCGTCTGCAAAAGACAGTCCTCACTGACAACTATATGTTGAACGCCTATTATGTGCCAGGCCCCATGCCTGGTGTTCAGACATGTCACAATGACACAAGGCACAGAAAAGCCACAGCAGTGTCTGTTAAGGATTTGAGGAAAAATGAGGGCGGCAGGGGAATTACACCTGGAAGAAAACACAGAGAATCACAAGCTTCCACTGTTGAAACATGTGTTTGAGCCCATTTGCCAAAGCAGACCATCAGAGCCTTCTCTCCCACCACACGGAATTGGATGAAACCAAACTGCTTCTTCCATGAACCTACAGCAGTCAGAGAATGATAGTGCTGAAAGGAGCTTCACATTGGAAATCTGCTAGTCCATTTTCATTTCCAAGAAGGGGAAACTAAGGGTCAGAGAGGGACAGAAACTTCCTTGGGGACACACAGCATTCGTAGTAGCACTGTATTATGGACTGAATGTTTGTGCTCCCCCAAAATTCATATGTTGAAGCCCTAACCCCTAAGGTGATAATATTTCGAGGTGGCCTTTGAAAGTAATTAGATTTAGATGAGGTCATGAGGGTAGGGTCCTTGTGATGGGATTACTACCTTTAAAAGAGACCAGAGGAGGCTCTCTCTCTCTCTCTCTCTCTCTCTCTCTCTCTCTCTCTCTCTCTCTCTCTCTCTCTCTCTCTCTCTCTCTAACCCCCCACAGAGGACACAGAGAGAAAAAAAGATCTCTCATAAATATAATTAGATAACACA